>VXAL01004668.1:524243-576197 GCA_013399475.1 Chauna torquata
GGGGGGGGAAATTTCCGAGCCATCCCTTCCAATTTAGTATCAAGGAAAGGAACTCCAACGCCAGGCACAACACGGATCAGAAGATGATGTGAAACGGGAGCTTTCATTTCTGGTTTGGGGTTTTTTGGTCCTTTCCTCACTGAAGTCATTTGGCAGAGTCGCTCTCAGTCTGCAGAGCATCCAGCTGACCCGAATCCGCAGTCCTCCTTGGTGCAAACAAAGAGCCTTCCACCCCAGCTCCGCACGAGCTGGAGCATCTGGACAGCTTCTCCAACCATCTCTGACGGAAGAGACTTCTTGAGCGATTCAGACGATGCAGCTGCACAGCTACAGCCAAGCACCCAGGAGTCTCCTGCTTGCAAACCGCTCTGAACCCAGTGGCAACGACTGTTAGCCAGACTTGCTCCTCTCTGGTAGTGCCAGGGATGCTTCAGGCCCCAACGTTTGCATCCCAGCTATGTCTGGAGAGGAAAGAAATGCCCAGAGTCTCTGAAGGCATGGGACCAGGTGGCCCGTGGTGGCCCTCCTTTGGGCATCACCTTGACAGCAACCCCCTTGCCAACTGTGCCTCAGCCCTGGAGGAATTTGTCGGCCCCAGCCTCAGACTCCTTGCTCAGCCCTGGCCTCTCGCGTGACACCGCAGGGGACCCCTCCAGGCCCCAGTGCCACCACAGCGGCTCCAGCACAAGGCAGACGCTGCCCTCACGGTGAGGGCCGATAAGAAAAGCTCGGGGCCAGGGGCTTGCCTGCCCCAGCGCAGCCCAGGAGACATCAGACGCGGGTGGCTTAGTATTAAAAGCGGGCTGCGGTGCTCTCGCATCGTCCCTCCAGCCCCGGGCACGCGGCAGAAGGACGCCGAGCGGGGCAGCGCAGCCGCAAAGGTGGAGTTTTGATATTTAGCCTGTGTCACTGCCATTCATCCCTTTAAATGCCTTCAGCTTCCTTCTAATAAAAGAAAAATCGTAAAAAAAAAAACACAAAGGATCCATCACCGGCAGCGAACATCAATGCGGCGAGGCGGTGCGTTAGTATGCATGGCGCCCGCTCCATCTGCATGTTGTATTCGGTGTGACAACATCCTGGAATACAGATTCGGGCGGCGAGGATCCCGAGAGGTACCAGCGATCGTCTATCTGACAGGCCGAGGAGCAGTCCCCGCTGTTGTAAACAAGGGGTGTTTTTTCTCTGCCTCTTTCTCCGGGGGGAGCTCAGTGATTTGAAACAAGCTCATTCCTGCGTCTTGTTCGCTCCTGTTCTCTGGCAGCACAGCGAGTCGTTGTCCTTAGGCGACTGGAAAGAAAACCTGGAGGAGTAAAGAGCACCCCAACACCTGGGTCCCTCGTGTGCCGGCGGTGTCAGCCTCCATCCTCCCGAACCGCGCGCCCTGCTCCCCGCTTCCTAAGGGCCAGCTCTCCCCCGGGGGGACCCCGACAAGAGAGCCCCGACGGTCCCAACGCGCGCACCCAGGGCACGTGCGCGGGCAGCAGGCAGGGGAAGGGCTCGTCCCCTTGTGGTCGGTGGTAGCCAGCAAACCTTGCAAGGCATCCCGGGGGTGCACATGGACGTGGGGCATCCCCGCCGCACGGACAGACAAGGGACAAACCTACAGCGCAGACGGACACGGGGCAACCCCACGGCACAGGCAGATGCGGGGCATCCTCGTGGCAGGGATGGGCTCAGGCACGCCCACGGCACGGACGGATGCGTGCTGCAGGGGAGGAGGATGAAGAGCTTCTTACAGACATCTGAGCCACCCCCGGGTGGCAGGGCTGGGAGGTACGAGCAGCCAGAACGCCTTAGGACAGGGACCCGCAGCCCTCGGGGCAGGGCGAGCTCCCCACCCTCTGTGCCGCTTGCTGCCAGCCGCGGTGCCGGCGGTGATGGATCGTTACAACTCGCACATAGCCATCTAAGTAAAAGCCTTATTAAGAGTTCATTCATTTTATAAACTCTCCGCTCGATCCACAGAGGGAAGTTAGATTGCCCAGACTTACAATATTCTGTGTAAACACCGACATGCGTCTAGTAATTTTAACTAGATCAATTTGCAAAGGAGATCAGCGGTTGGAAAAAAAAATCAAATTAAACACAGGGAGACATATTCACTGGAAGAGGTTTCAAGGAATTGAGCACAGAAGTAGAGAGGAGAAGGATGGATGGACAGAGGGGTACATGAGACAAATGGACCTACCTCTGAAGCCATGAAACCTAAGTCTGTAACTCAGTATCAAAATCCTTAGGTCCACAAGATGGGGGGAAATAAAGTTCTCCGTAGCCATCTTCTGCGGATCCCTGAGGCTCTGGAGGCCTCAGCAGTCTCTTCCCCAGAGCATCTCTCCTCCTCCTCCTTCTCCACAACCCAGTACCCACACGCCGCGGCTCCTCCAGTCCTGTCCGTGCCGGCCCCTCGCATCCTCCTCCTCCTCCTCCTCCTCCTCCCCNNCCTCCTCCCCGCCTGCACCACGCTGAGCACCAGCCTTGCTGGGGGGCCTCTGCCTGCTCCTGGGAGCACCGGGCACGGATCCAAGCCTGGGACCCGGCTGTCCACTGGCTTCAGGGTGGGTGGTGATCTCCGGTTACGGACAAGCAGCGAGTCCACGGTAGGTTGACAACATACACGCGCGCACGCACGCACACACACACACACACACAGGAACACCTCTTTCCGTTTGCCACGATGGATTTTTCATGTTCGTTTTTCCTTTTTGCAAAAAAAATGCAAGCAAAAGAAAAAAACCAACGTTTTTCTATTGAAGGTACATCTCTTCTTCAATATGAAGACATTAACTGGATTGAGTCGGATCCCCCAAGCAGCGGTCAGCGAAGTCCTTTGGTAGTTGGCAGAGTGACACCTGGACACGATGGTGGGCAGCTGTGGAGGCTTCTGAGGAGGCTTCCACCCAGGCCATGAGCAGAGAAGGGAGCAGGGGCAGCAGGAGGGGCCTGGGCAGGGATGGAGAGCAAAGGAAGAAAAGAAAAGGAAGGCAGTCGCTGCTGCCGGTGGCTTCTCCGGTTGGGAAACTCAATCTGGTGCCTCTCCCTTCCCCAACAGCCCCTTCCCTCCTCCTCCTCAGTTTTGACTGCTGCTCACTGGTGGTGGGATTGGAGTCTGGTCTGTAGGATTTGGGTTCATTTCCCCAACACACATTGGTTTGTCTTCATTGTTGGTTGTTTTTTTTGTGGTTTTTTTTTTTTTTTCATATTTTAAATATACGATTTGTACATATTTATACTTATTTATACGCCGTTCCCCATGACATCGGTAAGTGTGCTTCTGTTGGCGAGGAATGGAAGTCACCAGGCCAAGGCGAGTCCCAGGAACATCCTTCGTCGGCAGGCGCAGCCCCCAGCCGCGGCCGCCCCTCTCCAACCATCGCACCGTGGCTCCCGTCAGTTCCTCCCCTCCCGCCTCCGCCGCCTGCCCTCCCCGTCCCCTCCCCGTCGAGCGAGGGACGTCACGCCATCGAGGTCGGAGACTGACTCATCTGCACTCGCATGGACTGGACGCTGTTCAGGATCTTCTTCTGGTGCCCAGCCAGAGTCACCCCTATTCTCAGGAGGTCTCTGGAAGACAGAGAGAGGGACATCAACGGACAGCCGCGCTGACCGGCCCCGTGAGCCAGCGCCCGCATGGTGGCACCAGACTTACTCGGACGTCATCTGGGCGACCAGCTGGAGGGAGGTGAAGCCAGCGCTCAGGAAGTTGTCTCTGTACTGGCTCATCTTGACGGCGCTCAGCCAGTCTTCTACTGAGGTAAAGGCAGTGAAATCGGGGATGGAGCGGTCGAGGAGGGGCTGAGAAGGCCTGGAAGGGGACAGAGGGGCACCAGGGTGAGGCACCGGGGTGAGGATGGGGCTCCCGAATTCGCCCCCGGAAGGGACGCTGACGTGACGCCACGCGCTCGGGGACTCACACAGCGGTGATGGTAGCCACAGTTTTGAGGCTTGCCGGGTTGCGGATCATTTTGTCGAGGGTATTGACGATCTCCGTGAAGCGAGGCCGGGTGTTGCGGTCCTTCTGCCAGCAGTCCAGCATCAGCTGGTGCAGGGCGGCCGGGCAGTCCATGGGCGGCGGGAGCCGGTAGTCCTGCTCGATGGCGTTGATGACCTGCGGGGCACAAAGCAGCGCATGAGGACGCAGGACGGCGGCGCGCGCGGCCAGCGCTGCCGGCCCGTTATCGTCAGCAAAGCGAGCGGGAGGAGCTGCCGCGGGAGGTTAATCTCCACTCTGATGCTCCGCGCACCGCAGTTCCTCCCGGCGGAGCGCTGCCGCTCATTATCTCAGCAGATCGCGTCGGAGTACGGCAGTCGCACTACCAAAGCTCTTTCCCAGCTCGTAAACCCTCTGAACATTTTCAAAGGCGCTGCAGCTTCCTGAAGTCCAATTACCAGCCCACTGGCTTTTCTTCCCAGTTTCCCTCCTGCCAACCCTCTCGCTTGCCAGCCTGTTTCATCTCAAAAACCAAGCGCTGCCGAGGCGCTGGGGTCTGGAGCAGCTCCAGCACTGCCTTGACCCTTCGGTTTCCATTTGGGCAGAGGTTTTGTTTGTTTGTTTGTTTTTGTTTTTTAATGGCAGTGAGCCCCCAGCACTTACGTCTTGGTTGGACATGTCCCAGTAGGGCCTCTCCCCGAACGACATCACCTCCCACATGACGATGCCATAGCTCCAGACGTCGCTGGCCGACGTGAACTTGCGGTAGGCGATGGCCTCCGGGGCCGTCCACCGGACAGGGATCTTCCCACCCTGCGAAAAACAGCAGCCGGTGAGCCGCAGCCATGCCCAGAACACCTCCTTGAATTTATGCTGTACTTCCCAGGGGACAGCATGGAAGGACTGGCAGGGGACAGCCCCTGAAAGCTCCTATGATGGCACTGCCACCCAGTGCTGGCGGTGACAGGGACAGCATCCCGACCCTTGGGAGCCCATGCACGCATCCTGCTCAAGACAGCAAGCACCTCACAGTCAAGCGCTAACGGGCAGGCACAGCCCAGTACTCTGCAAGATGTTTTCTGCAAGCAGCAAGGCAAGGGACGAAGGAAAAAATACAGAAATGCGTGGTATGTGCTCGGGGCAGAACTGCATTGTAAATCGTTGAGCACAATTGTTTTCCGTAGCCTTTCCAATGAAGCATCAGCTGCTCTTTAAGGCTGAATGGCAAAAATTTGATTTGAATAACTACAAATGGAGAAATTAACTGCTAGGTTGTTTTTCCTGCCTTTTCCCCAGAGCTAAAAACCTGCTGTGGGAGGCAGAGTGATGTAATCGCAGGCACAGCATCATTTCCCAGCTGCCAAGGAGATCTATTATGGCCTAAATTAAATAAAAACACAGATGAGATAATCTCTTTCATCTCTAAAGGTGGGGAAAGGCTACTTCAGGCCTCTTCCCAGCAGCTACTGCTCAGGTTTTTAAACAAAAAACCTGATGTGTTTCTGCTCAAAGGCCACAGGATGGGTCTGGGCAGGGAGCAGGAGCAGACCTGAGCCCAGCCAGAAACCCAGCAGCTCGCTTTAGCCCCCCCCTGCACCGGCGTGACTCACTTGATCCATTTACTCCAATTTGATGAAATCCTAACGGTCTCATCTCCTCGGGGTTCCTGTCGCAAACTACATTACGCCAAAACTCGCCTGGGTACAGCTCGGCAGCCTGAGAAACTGCGTTGCAGGGGTCGGCATGGGACGCGCATCCTCGCTCTTGCGCCCAACCCGCGCCGTTCCTCACTGCCCTGACGTCTGCCTATAGAAGAGGCGCTGCCTCCGTCCTCCTCTCCACGGCATGACCCTGCCACGCGCTGTACTGCTGCATTATGAATTGTGTGCAAAGAGTTAGGAAGGTTATTAGCTCTTTTAATAACTGATTAATCAATTAGGGAGCCCAGCAGGTCAACAGGGCACTCACAGGCTTCTCATCTGCTCATCCATAACGCCGACGACAGCCTCGCCAGCCTGCTGGCAGGGCTTTATAGGGTGCAGATACTGCCTAGTGATGTCTCCCTGGTTCCACCTAAGCCCTTCATACGGCACGGTCAGGACAGAGCAGAAAGGTGCTTTGGGGAGGAGGGAGACCGAAAACTCGTAAAATGGAGGAAGAGAAAGGAGGAAAAAAAGAGGATGATGGGGGGGAAAAAGGGAATAAGAACAAGGAAAGCCAGCGTGCCAGCGTTCCCAAGCAAGGCAGCAGCCGAGCAGTCGGGCCTTCCCTGCTGATGGAAGGAAAGCAGTAAGAGGAGATAAGGGGTGGACCTGCCCCTCTGAGCACCAACGCTGCTCTCAAGCCTGGAGCCCTCTGGAGAGGGGCTGATCCCCCCCATGGTGGGAACCACAGCCATGAAACCACGCGATGGGAACCCCCCCGAGACCCACAGCAGGATTTTGCATCCCTGCCAGAAGCTCCAGACAGAGCGCACACCCAGCACACAGCTCCCAGCGGGTGCAGCGCAGCACGGGTGATGCTGGGCAGATCTTTGCCACTTTTAGCAAACTGGCCTCAACAAGAGGTTTGCTGCGGCGGGAAGCCAGGTACATACCAAGGAGCTGGTGTAGGTGGGGTCGGACGTGTCGTCTTGTAGGTAGCGTGAGAGGCCAAAGTCTGACACTTTGCACACCAGGTTGCTGTTGACCAGGATGTTCCTGGCCGCCAGATCTCGATGGACATAGTTCATCTCTGCAAGGTACTTCATCCCGGCAGCGATTCCTCTGAGCATCCCCACCAGCTGGATCACCGTGAACTGCCCGTCATTTTGCTGTGATGGGGAAGAGTGAGCGTGAGGTCAGGATGGGGCAACAGAGCCCACGCTCCCAAATCCCACGGTTGATCAACAGCCGGCACAGCCCCACCTCGCCTTACCCGCAGGAACGAGTCCAGGGCCCCATTCTCCATGAACTCTGTGATGATCATGACAGGTCGGCTCTTGGTCACCACTCCTTCCAGCCGGATGATGTTGGGGTGGTCGAACTGCCCCATGATGCTGGCCTCGCTCAAGAAATCCCGGCGCTGCTTCTCCGAGTAGCCGGCCTTGAGCGTTTTGATGGCCACATAGATCTCCCGCTTGCCAGGCAACTTCAGGCGGCCTTTATACACTTCTCCAAACTCCCCTGCAAGCGCAAGACCGTCTGTTACCACTGCCATATAAAACTGCACAGAACAGTACCTGGAGCTCCAAACCAAGCAGCTGAGAAACATCAGCCAGTTGACACCCAGTGGTGCTCTCCTCTACAGATGTACTCTCCCATCCTCTCCAAAATGTGCTGAGGACGTGGCTGGGCTTACAGCCTTCTCCAGGCTGGCAGAGCCCATCACTGACAGATGTGGAGCCTGGGGCTGCCCTTGCAAATCCCCACTGGGAGGTTTGCACAGCATAAACTTTTAAGGACTGCCTCAAGTGCAAGCATTGATAATTGTGGCCACCTCGTTGCACATCATTTATCTAGGAACAGAAAAATAATTGAGCTGTTTTCATTGCTGCACTCTGATTTAAAAGAGAGGAAGCTCCTTCTCGTTTCCACCAGGAGAGCTTTTCCTTCACCAAGGTGAAATTTGTCTGTGGAGGGATTACATTTAAGCCAGGCTTACAGCTGCTTTGCCTTGATGAGCAGCAAAAGGCAGCTGATACATCGCTGAACTCGATCCCGACAAACAGCCCACCGCTTCTTTGCAGCTTTCCCCCAGCTTTGCACTTTCTCTTCTACGAGTACGACACAGTTATTTAAAAACTGCAATAAAAGCAGCACGGATGACATACAGATACGTGTACGCACGTGCACATATACGTAGGTATGGGAATACGGCACAGACTGGAGCGAGATCCAGCTTTTTCTTGTTTTCTTTGCATAGAAGCAAACTAGGAAATCCCACGGTCAACCAGCAAATATGTTATCAGAGTTCTTCCCAACCTCAGAGGAACTCTGAGAGTAGAAACCAACCTGATGTTCCCTAGTCCATCAAAAAGAAAAGCCCGATATCCCAAGGCCTCCTTGAGGGTTTTGCATTTCCCAGTGAAGGACCATGCGTGCAACCCCAGAAAACTGCCCCCAGATCCATGTATGTCCACCCAGGAGGGGGAGAGAGGGCAGGGGGATGGCCAGTGGGGACCCACCTGCTCCAATGACCTCTTCAATCTTCACAAAGGAGACATCGATCTCCTTGGCAAACTCGCGGACCGCCTCGTTGGGGTCCTCGTAAGTGAAGGGGTCGATGTAGATCTTCATCCCTGGAGACCCTTGTTGCGAGAAACACGTGAGAGGTGGCAAAGGGGACAGAAAAGCAAGAGTCATTGTGCCAAGAACTGAAGACCGTCGCATCCTCACGCTTTCCCCTCCCCACGTCCATTAAATTGGCTGCTGTTTGCTCTTCCACGCCACCTCCTTAGCCCACGAAGGTCCTCTTCTGTCCCTCCAGCAAGGTCAGAGGAGGGAGCAGAGGCTGGAGAAGGGGAGAGGAGGGATAACGAGGTGGGAGCAGAGGCTGATGAGCATCCAGCTCACGGTGGGGGGGAAGGCACTGACAGACCACAACTACAATTAGCGGTTTTTATGGCAAGGGAAGTGGCAACTTTATGAGGCTGTATGCATTATTTAAGAAATATTTATTTACCCAAAAAGGCCTCTGATAGTTTTGTGGCTGCCACTAAATTGACAGAGTGCAGCAATTATAATCAAAAACCTGTATGGAGCCATAAAGCGCGGCTTTGCTGGCCTTTCATCCATCCCTGCTGGGCAGCGCCAGGCGGCGGCAGGATCCAGCCGCACCGCAGGAGGATGCGGGCTCTGCCTCCACGCCGGACCACAAGCCAGAAAGGGCAGGGGATTGTGATGGTAAATCCTGACCCTAAAAACACGTCAGTGTGCGGGTCACTTGGTCCTTGAGGTTAACCTGGAGGAGACCTGGAGTACTGGCACTGGGCATTGCTAAAGCCGATGAACACATCGCCTGCTCCACATCAGAGGCACTTGGGGCAGGAGCTCTGCACCTCCGGGGCCGGTGACGAAGACTGCAATGAAGCCATCTGTGCATCTCCCAGTTCATAAATCCCTTTACGGCTCTGTCTCATACACTTTAACTGCCCCATAAATTTTTTTACAAGAGCAGCTGATGCTCCAGCCAGGATTACAAAGGGATTTACAGGATCGTAACCAAGACTGACTCACCGATCAAAAAATTGAATAAATAGAGGAGAAAATAATGCCAAAGTTTTCTGCCCGCTGTCAATGAAGGCTGGCTTTTAAACACCCTCTGACGTGCCCCGGGCTCAGCAAACGCCAGGTTCAGCTCCCCCCCGAATCCCACCGAGGCACTCACGTTTCCCACCCCATCCAAACGAGTGGGATTCGGGCACCTCAACCCATTGCTTTTCTCTGTTTTTTCTAACCCTCCGCCACCAGAACGCTGCAGGTTTAAACATCAGGGCACCTTCTGCACGTACGCTATCTCGAAGCACCATGCAGGGATGAGGCATGAGAAATTGCAGCCCACTTCTCACCACATCTAAATCTAAAGTCACCGGTCCCAGTGCAGACGCCCCTCGGGCAACCCACATGGAGCTGTAAGAGGATGCTCTAATTGCCACGCCGTTAAACGAGCGGGTTGTTTGTTCCGGCTGCTGCGCTCATTTCTCCATTAGTCGCTCGCCACAAATTTCCCACCTGTTTTGCTCGAGCACGTGCAACAACCGCGCGCCTGGAGGCTTGCTAACCTTGACCGGGTTTTTCTGTGCTCCCATTGCCTGGTTTTAAAAATGAAATACTGAGACCCGTTTTCACCAGCTTTCTACCTGGTTTTGAGCCCCCCCCAAACTCTTCCCTTCCCCGTTGTCTCTGCCAGGGTGGCTGCTCTGCGGGGTGTGCGGGGAGCTGCCAGCCCCGCGTCCCCGGGGCACCCCTAGCCTCTGGCGCTGGCTGCTCTGCTTTCTCCCAGGCTGGATCCCAGCCTCTGGGCACCTGTGTGGGTTTTATTTCAGAAGGACCCAGCCCCACACTGGAGATTGCCTCCCATGCAGACAGCAAAACCCCTCGAAGGCCATGCAGAGGGACTGCTGCCAGCTCGGAAATAGCTAAAACTGCAATATGTAACCTTTAACACCGCACGGGCACCTCCCTGCAGTCTGCTCACAGACCCGGACACCGTTTCTCCATCAGCTCCTATTAATTCCTAATAGCCTAATCTCGCTTGTCCCAGGCACAGAGTCCTCTGAAAGGAAGCAAATGCACCTGGGAGGCTTCTCCAGGAGGCTGTAAATGGGGTTTGCTGGCACTCACGATGCGCAGAGCCACGGAAGGTGCGAGCCTGTGTGCCAGGGCTGCGCAGGAGCCGCAGGCTGCGTGACGATTACCACCTGGAGCTGCTGCTTCGCTCCTTTACGATCATTTTGTCTCCTTCTTGCCTTTGGGAGCCTTCACAGCATCCTCTCCCCATCCCCTGCATCCCCTCTGCTACTCTCTTCCCTCCCCACCAACAGTACCGCGATGCCCACAAAGCCACCCTGACCCCTCTTCCCCTGCCCGCCGCTCGTTTTCTCCCCGCTCACCTCGCCCAGTGCTGTAGTGCTGTAACTTATCGCTGTAAACTGCCTCCTTGCTGTACGCACGCTTCCTGGGAGGAGAGAGCACAGAACAGCGTGAGCAGCGCTGCCCTCAACCGCTCCCCGCCGAGCAGCCTGCGCATCGGCACCTTCACCCGTGCCGTGGTGACCACCTCCAGCTCCCTCTTTGCTGGCGGCATCCCGAGTGGGTTCCCCATCCGTCCCCTCCTGCCCCAAATCTCTTCCAGCTGCTCCTCCACGTTCCCACCTGCTGCAGACTATGGAAATGGCCACCAGCGAGACGATGAAGACCACCCCAGCCGCTGCAGACCCCGCGATCAACGGCAGCTGCTCCCTCAGCTCAGATTTGTAGTCATCTGCAGGAGAAAAAGGACAGGGTGAGCCCTCCCGTGCAGGTTCACGGGGTAAGAGCTGCCCCCAGGAATGGGCAGAGCTCCCAAAACATCCCCACGGGGACCACTCCCGTGGGAAGGGTGGTCAGCAAGGTGGGCGCATGGCCAGGGATCGTCGTGCTCAGCTCACACATGCTTTGGGTTGAAAATATGGAAGAGAAGGTCCTAGGAATGAAGTCAAACCAGCAGTGCTTAGGCCCAGTTTCCCAAAGGGGTGAGGTTTACAAGGTGGTTTTGGCTGTGCCTCCGTGGCTGCTCTTCCCTCAATAAATTTAGACCTGTTGGTCGTTTTGACCAAATTTAACATGGGTTCTCACAGAGCTCCTAAATGTTCCAGGAAAGCAGGTGGAGATGAGACCCATCGAGAGCATCAGATTTTGCTGCAAACCTCATTCAATAAAAGGCCACTTTTGTTTGATTTTTGTACCTAACTTGAGGCCACATTAAAGCAAAAAAAAAGTTGGTGTAAACAAGAAGCAGGCTTGACCTTTTTGTTTTTAGAGGTCTGTGCAGTAATACCCAACCAGCTGGCAGAGACAGCACAGTCCTGTCCTGTTGGTTGTGCCAGAAGCCACAAACGAGGATTAAAATAAAATTCACTCCAAAAGGAAGTATTTAGCACCCTTTTATCTGTATTTTTCTGCTCTGCAGTTAATTACTAGCAGCTAGATTTCTCCCTTGCATGCTGCTCAAATCCGGAGAAATTCTCCTCTAACAATCAATTATTATTTAATACTCTACAATATCCATCCTTATTAAATTTCAATTAATTGCTTATTTGAGGCAGGGTTTTTCTTCTCATTTCTCTAATCCTGGATGCTGATGACACTGGGGGGTTGTTACCATTTCCTTCCTTTCAGTCCCCCTTGTGTGCTTTTCCTCTTCTCTGCGCTGCCAGAAGCTTGCCCAACACGCACCCTGCTCCGAGCATCCTGCAGCTGGCTGGTACCTGGCCCCAGACTCGGAGAAGTACGAGTTTTCTGGGGATATGCCAGGATGGAGATTGGGGCTGGGGTCGTGGGGTGGCTGCAAAGGCACTGTCCCACCTTGAGACGGTCCAACTGCAGCCCATTTTGTCTGCAGCAGGACACACTTCTTATGACTACAACGCGGCCAACACAAAAGGAGCTTTAGCTGCGTTAATATATTAAGCAGTCATTCGTCACGCAGCCTGACCTCAAAGCCAGGTTCTCTCAGCGCTCCCTGGGGTCCTGCAGCCAACGCTACTGTGGTTATGTAGCCCCAGCATTGGGCATCCACCAGCCCGCAGAGGCTGGTGAACCAGAAGCAGAGCTTTAGAAGACAACCAGCAGGCTTGGGACCCATGGGTGTCACCTAACCACAGCACAACAGGGCGGGCAGCGGCAGGAAAGGGGCTCTCTGCAGGGACTTCAGCATCTGGATGGGCAGAAGGACCACAAGAACAGCCTTGCTCCGCTCACTGACTTGTGGACTTGTTCCAAAGCCAGGAGTAAATGAAAAACTATCCCATGAGTTATTAGTGCCTAAAGCGATGTAGTATTCCTGGGTGTTTGTTCACTGGGAAGGGCTGGGGCAAGAGGAACGACAGTGCAACTCTGGTGAGGAGGCCAGAAGACACCATGAAGGTTGTGACTTGCCCTTTCCTCCAATGTACCACCTTGGGGTGAGAAACCCCAAGAGAGATGGGTCTGAACCTTCTGGGTTTGCCCTGAAAGGACACAGACGTGGCTCTGAACTTCTCAGGACAGCTTCATGTCTTTCTGGGGGTCTGCACATCTCCACTCCTCCCGGCCATGGTATGCTGAGCACACAGCGGATGATGACCCAGGGCAGGAGGAGACATGGCTCTTTTCCATCCGTCTGTTCTGCTCTCTGCATCTTTTATCGACATTATTCAGAGAAAAGCAATAAGACTGATGAAAGGGCTGGAAGGACTGATTTATAGGAGGGACGACTCAAACGCCTGAAGAAACGAGACCGGGGAAGGGACGTGACCGGGCTGGAGAACACCCAGCCCCAACACCATGGATGGATGCAGGAAAGACAAGAACACAGCTAAATAGCAGAGGAACAAACACAGGTAAGAGATCTACAGCAGATTACTCCTCCAGCTGGCAATTAATAAGACATCCTGTAAATCACCTGGCTTTTGCCACGCTGCCCGCTGGGGGAGAGGTTGGCAGAGACAAGTTCATTTAACGCAATTAGATCTGAAGCTGCGGCTGGGAACGCGTCCTCTTCCCCCTTCGCACCCCCTGGACCCCAGCCGCTCGCTCACCGTCGGTCAGCGTCTGGAAGCACATCTTCCCGCTGTACTTCCCGTAGCCGGCCACTGTACGCGCTCGCACCTGCACCACGTAGACCATGCCGGGGCGCAGCCCCTCAATCCTGGCCGTGTTGGTCTGGCTGCGGGCCATGGAGGAGTTGTACTCGTTGTGGTCCTGCAGATACAGCCGGGAGAGGCGGGGGGTCAGCAATGCACATTTTGGCAGGGTCACGGCGATGCCGTAGCCCACCCCGCGCCCGCTGCACCCCTGCCCACCCCTCCATCGTGAGGTTTCCACCCAAGCTTACTGTTGCCGGTCTCGAGCCCACGGTGCCGCTCACGTCGGGCGTGCAGATCCGGCTCACCTTCTCGTAGTAGCGGAGCTCGTAGTCCAGGATGATGCCGTTGGGCTGCTCCGGCTGCGGCCAGGACAGCGTGATGCTCCGCATGGTGGCACTCACCTGGTGCATGATGGGGACGGTGGAGGGTGCTGCCGAGGAAGCGGGAGGTGGGAAAATTAACGCCGAGGGCTAGGACTGAGCTTGCACGGTCCCAGGGACCACGTACACTGAGCATCCTGATTCTCACACCTGCGGCCGTTCGCCCCACGGGACAAGGTCCCGGTTTAGCGGTGGGAAGAGCAGCATCGCAACAGCTTACGCAGAGCCCAAGCGGCGAGTCAGCAGGGGAATTCTGGTATTAAAACCAATTACTCTTTTTAATTAGAGATCTGGAAATCCTCAGTGCTCCTCCTCCCTGGGCTCGCTCTGTAACTCGCGGCGGTCGAGGACACCTCCCCCAGTACAGCGAGGGGACACCAGGTCATGGAGCCCGCATCCACCGCTCGCTGCCAGCTCCGCTCCTGGGGACCCTCTGGGGATGCTCGCCCTCGGTGCCCCAGACTCCACGGAGCTCCATTTCCAAAGCCCAGACTTGCAGCGCAGACTCAAACCACCCTGGCCTTTTTGCCCTCCAAGGTCCACATGAAAGGGCCAGAGCCAGGCAGCTTGGCCCTAATCCTGCCCCTGTTCCTACCAAAAGTCTCCAAGAAAGGTCCCCAAGTCCCTACGTAGCCGCAGCAGCGCTGGGCAGACCCACACAAGGTCAGGTCCATATTCCAGCCTCTCTGCCCTTCTCCTCATCAACATCTTTGCCATGCTTGGGATAAAGGTGGGAGGAAAGCACTGGGCAGGGAAATTGCTCCCTCCTGCTCAGCACATAAGAACGAGCCGCACGCCTGCCCCATGCCATGGGAGATGCCGATAGTCCAGCGCTGCCTTTGTTTACCCAGCATGTTTAATCTTTGGGTTTTTGGTTTGTTTTTTTTGTTGTTGTTGTTGTTTTGTTTTTGCTTTTTTGTTTTTTAAATCTTTCCCCATCCGCTCTAAGATGTTCATTTTCTGAAATTAAACACTTAGCTTGATTGCTGTGCTGTTAATTGCTGCGTTCGCAGCCCCCCCGTGCTCCTGCCTGTTTACGGCAGGGATGGTGCTGTGCAAAATGCCCAGCTGGGGTGCGGGCGGACGGGGCTGCCAGCAGCCCCGATGGACGAGCCGCACCAACCCGCACGGATCTGGCCACGCATGAGCACAGGGCCACTTGGAAAGCAGGTGGGAAAACCCACCGCAGAGCCAGGATCAGTGCAGAGAGCAGCGGGGAGCGGGGCATGTGGTGGTGCTCGGGTGCAGGTGGAGCAAGGGGAGAGGTGTTCCACCAAGGATATATTTCCATACTCATATCCAGCCTTCACAAGGCAAACAGGGCGAGGAGCAGGGGGAGAAGGAGGTCGGGGAGAAGGGAGACCGGCAGGCAGAACCGCACCAGCTCCAGGAAAGCAGAGCCGGGAAGATAAAGTGGGCGATGCAGGGATGGAGGAGCAGGGGGCAGCAAAAATGCACCCCCAAAACCCACCCCAGAAGAAAAGGTCTCAGTGCAAGGAGCAGGTCTGATTGCATGTGGTTAAGGAGGCAGCAGTGACAGCCAGGCGCAAACATAACATAACACGAGAGCCTGACAGGACTGGTATTCCCAGGAGCAGGGACAGTGAAATATTTACACCAGGTTTCTGTCTTGTCCTCTCCCAAGGGAGCAGGTTGACAAAGGCTGCCTGCATTACACGCTCGGTGCAAAGCAGAAATTACCACCCCCTTCCTCTTCCCCAGGCAAACAGATTTCTGTCCCTTCTGTCTGCTGTGCTCCTCGCACAGCCGGGTCCCCTGCCCAGCTGGGAAGAGCCAGGCTTCACCCCCCATCCCGGCTCCCACCACGGGAGCATGGGGAAGGGGCGATGCCACCTCATCCCCCATCAGTCTAGTCGGGGATAAAAAGCAGGCATGGGTCCTGGCGTCACAGCCGGCTCCCCGGGACTCACCCGCTTGGTTGGTGGTGATGTTCACGGAGACGTGCTGGGGCGGGAAGGGGCTCTTGTTGGAAACCCCGTTGACCGCCTGGATCTCGAAGGTGTACGGCGTGTGTGCCCAGAGGCTGCTGATGAAGACGCGGGTCTCCGTGAGCCCCAGCTGCCGGGGCACGAACTCCACGTTGTCATCGCAGCGGGAGCAGGCGCGCCGGTCCGACCGGCACTTCTTGCAGACAATGTTGTAGGTGACGTCGTCCCGGCCCCCCGTCTCCCGTGGCGGGTTCCACTCCAGGATGATGGAGGTCTCGTTGACGATGGAGATGACGTTGCGGGGGCCGGAGGGGACGCCTGCAGGGAAGGAGAGGGGTTGAGACAGGTCCTCACACCAAACACTGCCTGCTCTGGGACTGGGCAGGAGGCCAGAGGAATCCAGGGCCAAGGAGGACACCCCACGGCTCCATCTGCCATCTACCCACTGCCTCCTGGCTCAGGAGAGACATCACCTTCACCTCTTTGGACATGACGTAGACTTTCCCCATCCGCATCTCCACCTATCTCCACCTCCCATGCCATCCCCATGTATCCCCATCCCCAACCATCCACACCTCCAGCAGAAGAAAGGGGCTGGGGGAGTCCCAGTCCAAACACCAAAACCGTTCATTCTCTGAGCGCCTCAGTTTCTCGACTGAAAAGCCCCACACAGCGTGCTGTGAAGACGGACCCATTCTAACGATCGGGTGATGCTGAGACAGCTCAAGTGTTTACCTGGTGCCCACAGAAACCCACCTCAGGCAAGTTATCACAGCACGAGAAATGTCGCCTAGCCACAACCGCGCAAAAACGGAGGAATGATGGGAGAACAAAAATGGAAAGTGGTTATTGATGGTTCAGTATTTCAGGTTGGGAGCGCAGGCATTTAACCACAGCGTGGGGGTGTTTTATTAGCAGCTGGGATGTGGGACAAGAGAGTTCATTGATCAAAGCCACAGGTAGTGCCGAGACGGGAGCCGTCGCGGATGCTTCAGAAGATGGGAATTAAATACAGCACCAATTTTGTACGTTGGCAAAACACGGCTGGGATCGATAGGGAGCAACACAGGAGGTGCCAGCCACGCCAGGGAGAGAAATCAAACGCACAGCTGTGCCACCAGGATGTGTCCACCTCTGAAAACCCAAATGCTGTCTGCTGCCTTACATTAAGCCAGGAGAGCAATTAATTACTCATGCTGGCAGGGCCCAGGTATGAGTGCTGCATTTCCAAGGAAGAAAAAAGGACTTCTCCGCATCAGGAAGAGTTCAGAGCGGAGCAATAAACATGATGGAAGACCTGAACTTAGGCAGAGAGGCCGAGTGAGGAAAAACCCGTGCGAGGGACCTCCTGCACATGCATCGGGGAACGTCGGGATGCGCAGGAATTAATCCCTGGGATGGGAGGCAATGGGCTGGGCAGGGGGTTTGGAGCACTCGGGACGGACGCAGGCTCGCCCCGCTCCAGCCACCAGCTGCAGGCAGCCCAGGGGGCCATGGATGCCCCCAGGTCCCTGCCGGGCCACCCTCTCCCCCTGCTCCCTCACCGACACCCGGGCAGGCACTTCGGGAGCATCACCGATCTGTTGCCACGGTTACAGCGGATTAAAGCATTTTGTTAGAACAGCGAGAAAAATGATGGCCCTCCAAGTAAAATAGAGTCAAATTCCGATCCATGTAATTCTTCTCCCCTCCAGTGGAGTAAACGCGCTTGTCAGGGAGCAGCCACCAGCACGGCATCCTCGCCAGCAAGGGCTTTCGTGCACCCGAGGCACTGCCGCAGAGCATCGTTTGGGATGGGGTCACCATCACTGTCACAAGCAGTAGGGCCGTGCTCCTTCCTCGCCGCAAGGACAGCTTCAGGAAACAGGGCAGGGGATGCAGTCTCAAACCAGCTCTGATAACGGGATTAGAAGGGAAAACAGCCGGGTAAAGGAGAGGTGGGATTTGTGTGTCCTGAATTTGCGTGTTCCCACGGTTATCGTGGGGCCAGGAAACACCCCTCCACCTCTGACCCTTAACAGATGATACAGAAAAAAGGAGAAAAAGCCTTTCACCCTGGTCAAGCACGCTCTTGCCACCAGCTTCTTGCTCTCCCAGCATTAACGCCTGCCTGCCCAGCGTGGCTCTCTCCCAAGCAAAGGTGCCCGCCAGCAAACCTCCCAGGTATCTGTGCTTTACCCCAGGAGCCACGCTGCCCGTTCGCTCCTCCACCAGCAGCTCGTCTTCCCGGCCTCACCCAGGACTGCGGTGCCGACACAAGCGGCACCTTCCAGCTGTGACGTTTTGAGCTTTAAAGGCTCTTGGAAAAAAGAAAAGAAACAGCGGAAGAGTTTTGGGCAGGAGCTGCCCTGCTCGATGAACCAGCGAGGTTGTGGCGCTGCTTTACTGGGAGGATTTCCCATTAACGTTCAACTAATAAATTAAATAAAGACGGAGAAGTATTTACTCCCGTGACACAGAACAACATCAGCAGTGAACAGCTGGCACCTCATACTAGCCTGTTTGAAAATTAAGCTTCAACAAGAAGAAATAAAAATCAGCAAATGGACTTTTTTTTTTTTTTTTACACTCTAATCCTTTTGCGTAGCAATACTGTAGATCAGCAACGTAACGAGATATAATGAAGATACAGATTCCTCTGCAGTCATTCTACCTGCCAACTCCTGCTCTGACAGCTCGAGTGACCCGGTACAAGAGGCAAACGCATTTCCAGCTCCGGAGGGGAACCTCAGGGACTCCTCAGCATCACGCGCATCCCGGCAGGCACGAGCACGGAGGCACAAACCCACGCGCACTCCCAGAGCATGTCTGGATGCACCCAGAGAAAGACGTGGGGCGGCCAGCACGGAAACGTCCCATCACCCTCAAAAACAGGGTTTCCATACGTTAAAGTGAGCAAAGCCCATCTCCAGCAGATCTTCTAAGGAGCCGCGGATCGGACGCGGCGCGGGAAGTCCCAGCCACACACCTTAAATAATAAAACAAGGAAGGTGCAGGCGAGAAGCCCTCGGCCGCGGAAGCGCTCCCCACGCCAGCACCCAGCGGCTGGGCAGCCACGGGGCGAGAGGACGGCACCGTCCCCGCCGACCTCCCCGACCTGCGGGGTGTGGGCTGGGGGGCTCAGCCCTCCATGCGAGGGATGCGTCCCCATGGGAGGGGAGGAGATGGCTAGCGCCCCGCAACAGCTCATACCCAAACGAGCTACGCATCCGCAAGGCAAGGAACGGACAAGAGCAGCAGAGGTGAGCGAGCCCGGGCCCCCCGGGCCCCTCACCACCGGTACTCACTGGTGCAGGCGGCCGCCGGCGGGTCCAGGTCTGCCCGGTAGTAGCCGTTGCGGCAGGCACAGAGCGGCGATGCCTCGGCGCTGGAGCGGCTGTTGGGGGGGCATGGGGCGCACAGCCCCGTTCCCTGGCTGGCTTTGAACGTCCCGGCCGGGCAGGCTGCAAAGAGAAGAGCAAAAAAAAAAAAAAAGGTTTGCTCCAGGCGATGTGCTTCAATGGGACGGTCGGGAGCTGGGGCTTTGTTGGATGGTTTTGGATGTCCCCGTTCCCCCCACCACCTTGAGCCTTTCATGGGAGGAGGCTTCGTTAATTAACCACCTCGCTGATCTGTGCCAGAGGGTGAAGATGGAGTGACAAAGATGGGGACCCTCGTCCCTGTCCCACCCCACCACGGTGGCTTTCACCAAGGAGGTGCTGACGAATGGATGCACCCTCATTCCTGACATCCCTTCATCCCTGACACCCAACAAAATCACACCCACGAGACCCAAGGCTGCGGAAGGGAGCGCCCGTATTCCGGCGGCCGTACCGGAGGGACCAGGCCACCACCCGGCCAGGGCAGCTCCTGCCTCGCCTACACGGTGCTGGCCCCACGGCCGCTTGCTCCCGGCTGTGCCCCCGCAGTGCTGTCACCTCGGAGGCACCGCGCGGCGAAGAACCACACTAAGTGTCTCATAAACACGGCGATGATGGAGATAATGGAAAGTGCCTCTTAGCCCCTGTCTGCTGCATCAGGATATGAGGCATCTCCTAGCAGCCATGAAGAGGAAATTAATAGGAGCAAGCAGGAGTAACCACTTTGATGCAATTTCCTTGGGAGATAGTGGACCATCTAATCTTTATTGGAGCCCTTTAACCTGTCATTCAAAACTCATGAAGGCCTCTTGCTCGCGCAGTCTTTCCAGATATTAAAAGACGATAAAAAGGAATAAATCAAAACAATATTTTACGATTTGATTATTCAGAGAATCTTCCCCCTGCCCGAGGCACGCCAGTGGTGCTTTACAAAGGGCTGTGATGAACCAGCTCCTCCCGACAGTGCGGGGGACGCAGCATCCCAGAGGGACCGCCACCATCCCTCGTCCCCACCGTGGGAGGGCCACCCCGTCCCCTGCGCCCCACGGCATCCGTGCCGCGCGCGTGGCCTCCTGTGGAAGCACCTAGGGGCCGCAACCCAGCGGCTCACGCGGGCGGGCAGCCAGACGCACGGGGCCACCGGGCTTGAAGGTGACCGTGAGGATGCCGAAGCAGAGGCCACCAGGGCCAAGGGCTGGCGAGTCGCTGCTCCCCGTGCTGTCCCCGCACGCGGTGCTCCCCGCACAGCCGGACGCAGAAAAAGCGTGGGAAGGGCACTGGGCTCCTGCAAGGACAAGGATGGAGAGGACCAGAGGACGTCCGCCTGAATTCAGACGGAAGGCAACAGGAGAGCGAGGGAAGGGGACGAGAGGAAGGCTTTAATATGAACACACCTCGGTTTTAAGCGTGCCGGTCGGTCGGTTTAAGGGTTTTGTTTGTTTTTAATTACAAGGAAGCCAGGCGACACCTGTCAAAACAAGGGAACAAAGTCCGCTCCGCAAGCCAGCATCCTCGGGTTTCTTTTATCACTTCACTTCTCTGCAAATTCCTGTAATCTGCAAGCACGTGGCCCTTAATTGTTACTATTACCAATTAGCACTGCTCTCCTGTAATTACAGCAGGTTTGCTTAAGTCCTCCCAGCTGAGCCTGGTGCCTTCCCTGTCCTCCCAAGGCTGAGCAGGTTCAGCCCCGCTCCCGCTGCTGCCCGCATACCCCTGTTCTGCGCGGCTGAACCAGCCCCCCGTGCAGACGCCGAGTCCGCATTTTGCCATTGCCAGGGCTCCGACGTCCCCACCGCGCTCGCCGGGTCCCTCCCTCGGCACGAAGGGAGGCACAGACCTTTCGGCCTTCCAATGGCAGTTTTCCGGTGAGCCCCAATTATGGGAATTTCAGCAGCAGGGCAGCTTTCCTCCTCACACCGCTACCTCCAAGCGGGGACCGCACGGAGGCTAGAAGTGAGGACGAAAGACGCTATAAAGGCAAATAAACGCCCACGTGAAACTGCGCATTGTAGAAAAATGACATTTAGAGGATGCTACAATTACACCCAAGGTGATCTGAGGGTATTTATCGCGCTCATCCTGTCCCCTGACTGTCCCTGGGGGGACAAATCAACGCGGTGGCCTGGGGCACACGGAGGCAACCTCAGAGCAGGGTGAGGTCTTCTTCTGGACCAGCGAGCCCTGTTTGAGGCATGGTGGTTTCCTCCATCTCAGCCACAGCCCCAACAGCGCCATGACCGGCTCCAATTTTCCAGGCAGAATCGGAACCTTTACTGCTCCTGTCCGGCTTTCCACGCCTTGTTAGCTCAACGAGAGCCGAGGCTGCGAGGAGAAGCCCCCGCGCCTCCTTCCCAAGGAGGGAAGGAGGTGGCCCAGGGTGAGGACCACCACCGCCACGGGGACTCGCCACCACGGAGCCTCCCTGCCTCCTGGTCCTCAGCGGCGGGAGGTTGGAGAAAGCCTTCTCCATTTGCCTTAAACCAGCACAATTCACCCCATTTTCCAAATACGCACTAAAGGCTGGGAGCTGAGCGCTCGCCCAACGTAATTACAAGCAGCGCCGGTCTCGTTGCGTTGACGCAGCGAGTTAATTAAGCCAGCCCTTCACCTCTGGAGAAATAGGCTTAGATCTGCCGTGGGACACATGTAAATTAAAGTCGGCAGCTTCCGAGCCTGGCCCACAATGGTTTATTCATGGAGAAAAAGCAAAGCTCAAAGTGTGAAAAGGAAAGCAGATGATGCCCCAGGGCTGCCAGCTCAGTGGAAAGCAAGAAAATTCATTTTTGCCCTCAAAAACACCCAAGGCGAATAAAACAAAACTCCCGGTCACTTTTGTGAGCCCCTTTTCTCCTGCCCAGGCTTGGTTTTGCTTGGCTCTGAAGAACCACTATGGGAAACAGGCGCTGCAGAAAAGAGAAGCAAATCTGGATGCAGAAACTTGTTCCTGACCCAAAAGTAACACCAACGTTAACGCTGCAACAGGCCACGGCGAGCTTCTCACATTTTTTCCCCCAACTCCCCTGCTTTGGCAGAGCCAGTACCCCAGAAATCCCCACAGGAGGATGAGCAGCCAAAAAAGCGAGCATCGTATTTTCCAAAGTGCCCGGAAACTCCCAGCAGCTCGGCCCTTTGGAGCGGCCGCCCGGATGTCGACGAGGTCCCCAAAAGCCACGCGCGGGAGCGGCCGCGCAGGTCTGCCCGCGGAGCTGCGCCCAGCCGCATCGCCCCTCGGCACCCCAAAACCTCCCTGCTCCGCCGATTCGGGCGGCGAGCGACCCGACCTCAACGCCTGTGCCGCCTCCATCTCCGCCTCCAGAGCCAGCCCAGGGCCGAGAGAACGGCTCTTCCCCCGGATAAAGAAGTCGCGAGGTGCTGGTAGGGGCCGAGGGTTGGATCAAGCAAGGTCGCTTCTCCTTAGGGACAAAAAAAAAGCCACCGAAGATGTGCTGGCACGTGGACCAGTTGGAAGCGACGCGTCTGCTTTCTGCTTTGCGACCGTCGAAGCCCCCACGGGCACCTGAGGAAGCGCCAGCCAGTGACAGCAATGTCACCCCGCGGGGAAGCCAGGAGCACCTCGTGGTGGCATCAGCCCTGGTGCCACCAGAGCCTGGAGCAGCCCCGTGCCCAGCACAAACCCCTCCGCGCTGGTCAGAAACCTTTCCCTCTGCTGCCAGGAGCTCATTAGGCACCTTTCCCTCCATCGCCAGCTCACACCACGCAGTAGCCCCTCAATCCAGACAACATCAAGTGCTTATTAATTACGTCTGAAGTGGTTCCTCGTTAGCGCTGATACCGTGATGGATGAGGCACCCCAGGACGGTGCCGGTGGAGGGCTCCAGCCACGTGGCCACGCTCGCGTTGCTGGGACGCACAGACACGCAGACCAGCCACTGGTTTTAACGGGGGGAGCGCGCAGGGGACGGATCCAGCCGGGGAGGAAGCCCCGGGCAGGGTGCAACCGCTCTCCCACGCCCTCCATCCTCCCCACCATGGGCACGGGGGGTCCGGACCCCGCAGCGGGCACCTTCCTACCCCTGCTCGCCAGCAAGGCTGCAAGAGAAATACCCTGAAACCGCACTTTCCTGTGGCACTTTGGCTCCACTGCCAGATAGAAATAGGAAATGAAGGAATGGGGAAAAAGCAAAACCAACAAACAGGCTTGCAAAAACCGCTCGCAAGCACCGCTGGACTGAGCCGGGGAGAGCCGTGGTTAAGTTGCCCTCTGCAGCTCGCCACACGCTGCCCAAACACCCTCCCCGGCCTGATTTGGGGAAAGACCCTTCTGCAAACAGCACTGACACGCCGGCGCTGCCCGCGGCACCAACAAGTGGGGGGGGGGAAGCCCCCCCCATCCTCAACATCTGCCACGCGTGAGGTGAAGCCGCGCAAGGCTGCGGGGATTTTCCATACGTGGGCAGCTCCGTGAGCTTTTCTGAGCTGTGAAACGTCATTTGCACTTTAGGTTCCCTGCGAATACGTTGTCCTAAACCATCATACGCGATCACAGCACAGATGCCACCAGCACGCAGCTCCCAGGACGGTCCCACGCTGCCTGCGAGCTTCCCGGTGGCACAAGGACCGGCAGCATCGCCATGCCGCGCATCCTACGAGAAACCAACCAAAAAAAATAAAGAAAAACACAGCGCAAAAAAAAAAAAAAAAAGGGAAAAGTCATAGAAAGGTTTTCAGGCTCCCGGGAATGAGTCACCGGCTTGGCCAGGTGCTCGCTGTCTGCAAACATCAGCGGGGAACAATGTAGGTGCCGGACGCGGGCTGGATCCTGCGCTTCCTCGCCGCCCTGCCATTGTCCGTGAGAACAATCCTGGCTCCCGCGGGGCCAAGCTCGGGCTGCGGGGCTCGTACCGATGTGTGCGTATAAGTATGGGGGAACAAAGCTGGCGCTTTGGAGGCAGATTTTATTCCCCCATTTGTAAATAGGCTTTTGAAAAGACTCTTGGAAAAAGAAATTAAAATTTAAAAAAAAAAAAAAAACAATGGGGGTTTTTTTTGTCTTTTTTAAAACTAAAATAAACATAACACTCAAAAGTCCNACATAACACTCAAAAGTCCCCGTTGTAAATTGGGGGATATATACAAACAGTAGTCTTTGAGAAGGGAGGAAAAAAAAAAAGCCCACGTGCAGCAAAGCAAAGCCACGGCCAGCACTGGGAGGCTGCCCCCAGCCCTCGGTGGCCTGATCCTGCCCCCGGCAGCAGCCGGCTCCTCTGGGTGTCCACACAAGGCAGGAAGGGCCCGAATCCACCCGAGGAACCTTTTGGCTAATAACGTCTAATTAACACTTCCATTAAAACCCATCGTGATCATTAGGAAAAAAAAAAAAAAATCAACAAGGTTTTCCTGGATGTTTTCCTTGTGAAATTAGTACGGCTGTTAACGGATGTGTTCATTAAGGCGTAACTTCAGAAAAATTACTTTTTTTCTTTTTTTTTTTTCTTTTTTCCCCCTCTTTCCAAAGCACCACACCTCCCGTGCATCCCTGCCCAGCGCTGGCAAAGCCGTGCTGCCTGTTCCACCCAGCGGCGGAAGGGGGACGGCTGCAGCCGACGCAGGGTAAGCTAAAAATAAAGGGCTTTTCTGCAGCCCCCCCCCCTTGCTGCCATCTGCCCGTGGGACAAAACCACCGTCACCTTCGTCACCCAGCGAAACCTTCCCTCCCGGGGCACCGGCACGGCAAGTGGGCAGGAGGGAAGGAGGAGCAGAGAAGAGAGACAAAGAAACGGGAATTTGCCAAGGGGAGGGGGGGAAGAAAAAAGCCGGAGAAGCGGCAGAACAGCTCTCTCATCCCTTCTCTCTGCTTTTCAAGATGCAAAGTAAAAATCTGGCACAAAGCTGCTTTAGTTTCGGTTTCCTTCACCGGCTTCTCTGTGCAACTGGCCACAGGGAAAACCCAGGTGCCCGGGCTACGCGCCAGCCTCTGCGATGCTCACTCACCAGCCCAGAAACCCCTCCCCAGCTCCCCCAGAATCAAGCCAGAATCGCCCCTTCCCCAAGCAGGAAGGAAGGGAGCAGCCCCGCTGCCCAGCGGCTTGCCATCATTAGGTTTCAGAGTCAAACACCAGCAGAGAAAGGGTTTAATTATTTTCCTCCAGGAAGAAACGAGATATGCGCCTGGCACGCTCACACCCAAGGTCTCCGGCAATCTCCCGAGTCCTGCATCTCCTCCCACCTCCTCCCCAGCGCAGTGATGCATTGCACCTTGACCAGGCACCAAGCCATAAAGCAAGGCTGAGGGACGGGGCCGAGCGAGATGAATGAGTTTAATATCCACCTGAACGGAGCGTGGGCTATCGCGCCGAATGAATTATTCATTTCGGGTTCAGTAACAGCCTCCGTTTCGCATCGACCCAAAGCTCAGAGGAGCGGGGACACCTGCCATTCAGGCCAAGAGGACGGGACAGGTCCACCTGGGCTTTCAGCCCCACCACCCTGCTGGGAAAACCCCAGGGCACAACAGCAGGACCCGGGGGAAAACAAGGACCCCCAGTCGCCCTGACCCCCAGATACGACGCTAATCTCCCCGGAACCCGCACCCCCAAAGGAACGCTGCGCTGCCTGCATTCGGGGACCGGCAGCGAGCAGCTACGTGCCGACAGCAGCCGGCACTGACGGACCCCTGGGTGGCCCCACCACAGCACCCCTCTGCTCCTGGGGCGGGAGGGATGAGACCGGGCCGAGGGAGCTCAACGATCCAACCCCCCTCCCTTTTTTTCTTTTTTTCCTTCCCCACACCAAAGAATTAATCCCATTTTCCCAACCTTAAAATACCACGGATTTTTCTGTGACAATTCCCCCGGGCTCGTTAAGTGGCTCATCTCAGCTGCTCAGGTTGACGAAGGCTTCAAGCAGATGTCAGAAGCGCCAGCCCCCCCGGAGCCGGCGGCGGAGCCGCACGCGTGAGATGCTCGCCCGACGCACAGGGCTCATGGGGTGCAATCCTGCACCCTGCCCCGCGAGGAGCGGCCGTGCTGGGGGGACCCGGGTCCCACTGCGGGAGGCTCGGCCCCACCGCCTCGTCCTGGGGACCCAGAGCAAGCGGTGGGCTCCCGTCCCTAACCAGCATCGCCCCACAGCCCTCGTGGCTGGAACAAAGCCCAACCAGAAAACCAGATGATCGCTTTTAAACCTTGCGACGCGCTGTCTCCTGCCCACTGATGTTTGAGAACGGCGGCCGTGGGCCCAGATCTTCCCTCGTGGTCTCACTCAAGACCGTCAAAAAAGGACGACCTGGTCACGCGCACGATGGGACCGCTTAACCACCTGCCTGAGCCACCAGCTCCGAGACCAGGCTGCACCCACAGAATGCCACCGTCCTTTTCAGGATGCTGCTGGCCACCCCACGGCAGACATTTCTACCCCCTTAGACCTGCCAGCGTCCTAAATTTTCACCCCAAGGAGCCATAACACAAAGCGTTTTGCCTTTGCGTGGCGGGCACAACAGCTCGGAGCTCTGCGGAGCGCTGGCAGAGGTTTCTCCTTCAGCCCCCAGCGCCGCAGAGCAGGAGCGCAGTGGAGACGGGCGCTGCGTGCTCGGGGCATGAACCACACGGAAAACTCAGCACGGCAGCAGGAACGAGCAGCTCCCGAGGCACAGGGGAGAGCTGCTAAACAGCAAGCAATGTTTGGGCTCAAGGCGGTTCTTGGCACCTCCGATCTCCTTGCGCTGATGGGAGAGGCGGGCAGAGGGGTCGGCCGGAGAGCTGGAGGTCTGCTCGGCGGGTGGCACGAAAACATCAGGACTTGCTTGGGTTTGTATGAGGGTAAGAAACAAAACAGCCACGGAGACAGGCCTGGAGTCCGCCCAGAAGCAGCAGAAGCTCCCCTGCCTATTGCCTGCCGGTAAGCTGGGCTCCGAACCTGGCCCCTTCCCCAGAGCATCTCCCCTGGGACCGGGCACGGCAAACTCCCCGTTTCTCCAGCAGCCTCGCAGCGGGTACCGCACGCCTGGGACGGACGCCGAGGTGCCGCAGGGATGCTGCGGGACACGGCCATCCCTCGTCCCCCATCGCGACGCCAGGCTCTCCTCCTCGGTGCGTGCAGGAGCCCGGGATGCAAAAGCATTGCACAAACATGCAGACTCGCGGCTGTATTCCAGTTTTTGGAGTCCCCACCTCCACACAACGGAAAAGCGGTTTTTCCACAGTGAAAAACTCCGGGAGCTGCCAGGCTGGTTGTATCCCCCACACCCCCCAGTGATGGATGGGATCGCAGTCCTTGTGAAACAGCGAGCGCTTATTAAAGGCAAATGAATGAGCAGGCTTCTGCATAGCTCGAGTCCCAGCTTTGTCACCTGCATTTCACCACAGGCACACCTGAACAAAAGGGCCGTGGTGGCCATCCCAAAGAGCGTCCCCGCCAAGCCTGATGCACGCGTTGCCACCAGCACCTCACGGTCCAAGTCTGACCCCTTCCTCCACCCCCTCCCCAAAATAGCCCTACAACCGCATGACTTTTAAACACTTTTTAAAGCTGGTTTTGACCTCCTCCTCCCCAGCCCTTCCTGGCTTCCCAGCTCTTCTGGAAGCCATTTGGAAAGCACTGCTGAAATGTGGTTGGCTTCTCTTGCAAAAACCCACTGCTCTTCCCTGCTTCCAAGCAAGGTACAAAAACACAACCGTAATTTAGGAGAAGAGACTGAAAGGGCAGCTTGTAATGCTAATAGAAAAAATCCTCCAACCTTATTTGGGAAATATTCATCAGAACTGCAAAAGGAGATGACAAGCAGCGAGCACTGTTTCCATATTTATAACCCAGCAGCCGCACACTGGCAGCGTGGCTGGGGGAACCCAGAAAAACAGCAAAACAGCAAAACCACAGGACCTAATACCCAGAACCAGAGCGGCGGCACAGCGGTCGGGCCAGTGATGGCTGCCTGGCTCCTGCAGCTTCGTTCAGGAAATAACGAGGAGATGAAAGCAGCTCCGCCAGCGAGCATCACCCTTTGAAGGCAGCAAATCACCGCAGCTTCCAGCACGCTCACGGTGCTGGCTGCGCGGGCTCCATCAAATGGGTGCTCGTGTCCCCATCACGGTGCAAGCCGTGGCCAAGACGTGCAGCCACTGTTGCAAGCGCTGCTGCTGGCTGGAGAGCACCAGGAGAATGCAGATTGAATTCTGCACGCTACAAGCATCCCTAGGGCGGCAGGTTTTTGGTCTGCTCTTACCGTTTTTGCTCCACATTGGGTCACGACAGCATGCGGGAGATGCACAGCAGCCTCTGCTCGGAGGCAGCACTGCCACACACCCTCGTGGCAGAGATCAGAGCCACGAGCCAAAGACCACCAAGACAGATTCAGACTTGGAAAGGAGGAGAAAGTCACACTTCTGTAAAGGGTCATCAGTGACCGTAGGTCGGGGGCACCAGGATGAAACACACACCGCCTGGAAAGCAGCCCAACAGCTTTCTGAGGATGACCAAGACGACACCTTGCACACTATCTTATTTTAAGTGAAAATCTTCCTCCGTGCTCTACCACGTATTTCCACGCACAAGCGGGTTCCTCCGGAGGACCTACCGCCCCCCGCTGCGAGCAGGAGCTGTCAGCAGGCTGCAGCCCCCCCGCGCCGCCCCACCGTGCCCAGGAGCACCTGCCCTGCTGCACTGCACCAGCGCGGTGCTCCCCGAGCAGCACCGAGCACCCACACCCCCAAGAAGACACCACGAAGCTTTGGGGCTCCGCGTCCGTGGGCAGAAGCGATGCACACCAGCTGCCCCAATGGCTCTGGGGCAGGGGGAAGCAGAACGGAACGTGCTCTCCACGCGTTTTCAATATTTAGGGACCTGCTTACGCCGTGGGGAGCAGATCTGGGCACCGCTGCTCCCAAATCCCTGCCTGGTCCCCCAAAGCAAAACTGTTTCATGGCAAGCCTGTTTGGAAATCAGCTCCGCACCACTGATATTACCCACAACAGCTTGTTTGGGGACGAATATCACGCTAGCGAAGCTCTAGAAGCACAAAGCACCTGACGAACCAAGGCCAACCCTACCTTTGCAAGCCACGTTGTTCTCTGGCTCGTAACCAGCCTTGCAGGTGCAGCGACCTATGGGGACCATCCACTCCCCGTCCCCGTTGCAGTACAGTTTAATGGGCACATCCACCTCCTCGGCGTTGGGGATGCAGGTGCCGCGGGCAGTCACCAGAGAGGTGCTCTCTGCCCCCGTCATCGTCTCTGGGAAGATGGCGAAGTTCTGCACCACGCTCGGGCACTTCTTGAAGAAGACCCTGACGGAGAGCAGAGACATGCAAGCCCCGTAGTCCTGGAAAGCCAGGTAAAAGCCATTGCGAGTCAAGGGCCCGAAACTTCTCACTTCTGTGTTCACCTTCATCAACCTGCCACCAAAGTCCACCTGGGAGAAGCTCTCGTCAGCAGCAATGGTGTCCACTTTGAGGTAGGGTGCCTCCGTCCAGAAGGCGGACTTCTTGGTGGCAATGACAGAGTCTGTCTCGTAATAGTAGAGGTTGAAGGTCTCCTTGCAGGAGCCGGGGACGTTGGGAAGGCTGCTGCAGTCCCGCACCGTGAAGCGCATTTCGGTGTAGATGCGGTGGGCACCACGCCGGTTGATGAAGGTGGTGAGGAGCCAGTTGTTCTGGTTTGGCTCGAAGACGTTGCACACCTGGTAGGTACGGATGGTGTTCAGGTTTTCGTCGTAGCCACTCACTTCTTCCCACTGCACAAAGGAGAAGAGAGAGGCCATGAGAGGGAGGTGGTGGGACCGGAGGTGGCACCGGAGGTGCCGGTCACACTGCACGTGGCAGGGATGGCCTGAAAGGAGGATCCCAAACCACAGAATGGTGAAGGTTGGAAGGGACCTCTGGAGGTCATCCGGTAGCACCTCGCAATAGCGGCCAGGAGCACTGTCGCAGATGGACAGCCTCAGGTACACACAGAAAAAGCACCAGGAGGAGACCTCATCTCCTTGCCGCTGCCTCACGCTCTGCTCCCCATCACTCCCAGCTGACGCTAAAACATCATTTCCACGCAGGCAATTGCCTCAGCTGCCCCAGGAGGCTAAGAGGACATAAAAATGGAAAGACAGACAGTCCAGGCTCTTGGAGAAATGAAGGACAGTAATACACAAGGCTGCATCTTCATCAGAGACCAAGCCAGCACGTGGGCTGACGAGCGAGCCCGACCTCAGGCTCTCAACACAATGGGATTGCTTCCCCTGGCAAAAAACCCTAGCTAAATAAAACATTACCAAAGCACGCCACAGCGGAGAGAGAGAACATGGATTCACAGTTCGATTTATAGAAGGGCATTAATATAAGCCAGGCTACAATTTCAATTAAGGGACAGCAGCAAACTGTGAATAGTGTATGATGGCATTAGAGTCCTACAGACAGATTTACAGCCTCATAATCCATTCATTTTCACTAATCCATGTTTACAGTCTCCTCATAACAGCATTATTCATACGGCAATCTGTAAGCAGCACGCCGGATACCGTGCATAATTCCTGGGGGCAACACGGCAGCAGCACTCGTGGGCGTTTGCGCGTGGAGGGGCAGCACCGAGTGTCAACTCTTCCCAAAAGAGCTGACGAACCACGACCAGCCCTGCAACGTTACAGATTTTGCTCTCTCCCCTTTAAACTCTCCTCCCTGACTCCCCCCGGGTATCGCTCCGGTGACAGCGGGGGACAGGCAGAGCAAGCCCAACAGACAGGGAGCAGGGACAGAAGGGGCACGCGGCTCCTCGGGGCTGGGCACGCTGCCGTTTGCTGCTGCCACCCGAGGGACTGAGCCTGCGGGAAGCTGGTGGCATCCCCAGCATCAGGACGGGCAGGGGACCAAATCTCCAAAGGCAGATGGATGGGAAGAGCCAGGAGGAGGAGCTGACGCCCCAGCAGCAGCCAGGGACCCCCTCCCGCCTTCTCCTTTGCGCTGCACAACCCAAGGAGCAGGAAGGACCCACAGACATCTGCTGCTTCTCTCTCTCTCTCTTGTCTTCCTGTTTTTCCTCTCCACCTGCTTCGTACCGACGTGCTGTCTGTCACGACACAACCCCCTCACCTCCTTCTCCGCTGCCGTCTCCTTCCATCACCCCCCAGCTAGTGCCGCGCTAGCTCCACGGCCAGCCCCATCTCCTCCCCGCTGCCCGGGCTGTCTTCTGCCCCGTGCCATTCACAGCTCTCCGTGCCCGCCCCAGCAGGTCCTGCTCCATGCACAGCCACGTTTTTTCCCCAGCAGCGAGGAGTTTGCAGAAGCAACGCTCGCCTTTCCCATTCCCACACAGAGCAACGCCAGCGCTGCTCTGAGGAACGGGTTGGCTCCTCTGGCCGTACACGCGCAGACAGCATCGCCACAGCTCACCACGGAGATGTTCCGCTTGCTGGTTAAACAAAGTAATAACCAAAAAAAAAACATTAAACCCGGGAACCTCCCCCAGCAGGGGGTTCCACCTGTCACACGTCAAAGCGAAAATGTAAAAAAAGCACTGGTACAAAGGCTACAAGAATCTCTTATAGGCTGGAAAACTCTTTTAGGGGAAAGCCTAAGGATGCTCGTTCTGTTCAATCTCCTACGGGGGACAGAGGGTGAGGTGTTACGTGCTCCTACTTAATTACACACCTGTACTTGTATTGTTACACGCATACACGCACATATTTCAATGTGTGCCCCTGAGCAGAGCTCCCTCATCTTTCACACCTGTCCAGACTTCACACCTGATGACCCCAAAGCCATAAAACCGTCGAACCCCAGCGGGTACACAATGCGACAGGGGAAGCCCAAATCCCCCTGGAGACGCCCCGGATCTGCCCGCTGCCGCTACCACAGCCCAGCTCGCCAGCCGGGGTTTTCGAGGAGCGCAGGGCCAGCGCTGCGACGTGGGTACCAGCCCGCGAGCCGCCCAGCGCTGCCGCCCGCGGCTCCGCCGCACTTCTCCTATCCATCGCCTCCCACCCGCCCCGCTGCTCCACTCCCGTCCGCGCCCGTCTTTGTCTATCACTTTCTCTGTCAGGGGAATGTGAGTCAGGTTATTTTATGCTTCCATCCCTCAAAGACTCGTATTATATAAAAAAGATGTTTTAAGTGCCTCAGGGTGTTTTGTTCCTCATTACTTCATAAAAGTGACATTAATAGCCAGGGAAGAGCACTGCTGAGTGCAATTATGGATGATGTTCCAGGTATGAAAGCTGTTTTGAGCCTGCTAATGTTTCCTAATTACAAGCCTTGTGGTACAGGGAGAGGGGAGGCACGAGCGGGAGGACAGGGAGGAGCGAGCACGGGGACCTGCCTGGATGGAGGAGACAGCGGGACAGGGAAGGGACGAGCCTGGATCCAACCCAGCTGCAGGGGAACGAGCGCACGCGGTCAGATGTAGGACGACTTACCCCCGAAGGAGGGTTGGCGGTCCAGCCCAGCTCGGCCGTCGCCGTCCGCGTGTCCATCAGGGTTTCTGGGGAAACAGAAGAGGAGAAAACAAAAAAAAAAGTGAAGGAGTCATCGCCCGCACCTGCAAAAACCTGAGGTGCAGGTCTGCATCCACCCCCAGGCACCAGGAAAGCTGGGGAGAAGCCCCCCAGTGCCCGTCCGCTTCGTGGGGCGACCTCGGACGTCCCGCGTTACGCGCCGGCCTGCCGCACGCAGCCCTGGTGGCGGGCGGCTGCGACCTGGCAGAGCCATTTCAGATGCATGAACAAAAACAGGGCTGCTGGAGCGGTGTTCCTCTGCCGGGGGGCTTTGGATGGTGGGTTTGGTGGGAAATATTTAAAAGCTGTACTACAGCTGGCATTTCCCTGCTTTTTTTCTTGTTCTTTTACAAGAAAGAGTAACAACAATAACAGTGAGAGCAACAACATATAGAAACAGATGGGAAAAATCCTCCAGGTTTTATTTATTTGTTTTCAGCAAGCAGACGTGCAGATTAATTTGCTCGATTCCTGCATCTCAACCAAACACGGAAAGGAAACATGCCTGGAATCAGCCCCATCCCTCCCTCTGCAGCCAAGGCAGGACTGCATAGCTCCTTTTGGGACTTCGCTTCATGCGGGCTGAAAGCAGCACATCTCAGCCACAGCTTCTCCCAGCCCCTAGCATCGATGCTGGGTGATCCAGCAAGGTGCACCCATCCGCGTCCCCACCGAGCGAGGGTCCCCACCCCGACACGCGAATATTATTTCTCCCCTTGCTGTAAGTACAGCCATGCACGTCGTTAAGCACTCATTAATCCTTGCTATGGCCCTTCAAATAAACAGGGCGCTTGCTCTGCAGGGATTTCGGCACCGAGATGATGCACAGCCAGGTCCCCTCCCGAAAACTCAGCCCTTCCCTGCCCGTCGGTTCCTCCAGCCACAGGCCCCAGAAAGGCTCTGAATTTTGGAAAGAAAGCCGGCAGGAACAGCGCGACATGGCACGCAGCAGCTCCCTAGGCAGGAGACTTGAAATAGAGAGAAATATATAAATTGAAAAGAGGGGCACGCTGCCAAAGCCAACAGCGAAAGAGCTGCCTCCCTAACCAGAAAGCTCTTGCCTGTCTTGTCCCACTCTAACACTCCTATCTTAAACCACAGGAAACTGGTAATGCTCCTTTCTCGTTGTACCAACCAAAAGCACGGTGCAAATTAATACCAGAGGATAACGGTACAATTAGCCGATGGAAAACGAGGCATGCAAACCAAGTTATCTTTCTGCCTGAATCCACGCACCACCAGTTAGACTTTTACTCCACATTTAGGTTTTTTCCAGGGATCATGACACATTTCCAGAGGGCACGTCTTCCCACCGAGGTTCTCTACAACGCCCTTCTGTGGGGTGAGGAGGGGAAGGAGGAGGAGGAGGGACAAGGAGAGCAACCCAAAGCCTGTCACTGAGCCTTGGGGATAGGTTGGCCTCACCACAACCCCCAGGCTGACCACAGAATCACAGCATGGCTGAGGTGGGAAGGGACCTCTGGGTCCATCTGGTCCCACCCCTGCTCCAGCAGGGCCACCCAGAGCAGGGTGCCCAGCACCAACTCCAGAAGCTTTTGAAGATCTCCAAGGAGGAGGCTCCATCACCTCTCTGGACAACGTGCTCCAGTGCCCGGTCACCCTCACAGCCCAGAAGTGCTTCCTGATGTCCAGAAGGAGCCCGGCTCCGTCCTCATCGCACCTCCCTTCAGGCATTCATGGACATGGACCAGACGTGCCCGCGGGATGCTCCAGGGCTTGCTGGTGCAGGCACTGCCCCGGGAGGGAGCTCAACACATGGGCGTGGAGAGGTGCCCACCGCCTTGGAGAGGTGTCCACTGGCAGGGACGTGAGCCTCCGGTCACAGCTGAAGCCCTCGTTAGGGAGAAGCCGAGCTTTGCTGCGGAGAGCCAAGCTCTCTTCGAGTGAAGAATCTTCAGCTGTATACAGTAGATTTTCTTTAATGGACACATTACTTTAAACTAAGCCTCCACCATCTGTTCCAGTCCCTAATTATCAATACAAAAACAAACGTCTACTCACAATTACACTCGTAACGAGTAAAGATGCCAGCAATTAGCATGCAGGAACATCAGCACGGCAGCGGGTCCATCTGCGGCGGCACCGGCGCGTCCCAGGCGGGGAGGGTCCCAGGCACCCTCCTCGGCAGAGCCGCGCGTGGTGGCACCAACACCAACGCGGTGCCCGTGGTGGGGCTCGGAAGAGCCAACGGGAGGCTGGCGTCGTGGGGGGGAATGAGAAATTTGGGGGTGCGAGGAGGGAGCAGAGCGTGGCGATGCTCAGGGGGGCTGTGAAGACGCTTCCCCTCCTGCCTCTCGCGCTTCAGAAAGCGGCCCAGGCGCTGGAAAGCAAATGCTCAGGCATATAAAAGATGCAGGCACGCCTAAGAGGACAGAGATTGAGCAAGGCGGGGGCTGCTGGCAATCAGCCCCCAGGAGGCGCGTGTCACAGCCCGACCTCGGTGGGGAGAGGCTCTGCTCCTGTTGCAGGGCTTTCCAAAGGGAACGATTGCAAGACTTGCCTTGTTTCCCATAAGCAAAGCATCCCATTTTCCCCTCTCTTCCGTGCTCAAACGCTGAGCTCTCTCTTCTCGCCTTCCTCTGAGAATGTCAGCAAAACCAGCCCAACGCAGGCGCTGGGGATGCTTCAGCCTCAGGTTGGTGACATTAGAAGAAAAAGGAAACAACAGGAAAATTAAGCCAAGAAGCTTTACTGCAAAGACCGGCGCGAACTAGCGCGGATGGAGACGATGCCACGGCGCTGCCTTCCTGCGGCTGCGAGCTCACCCAGGTTGCATCACGGCTTTCCTTCATCAGTGCTCCCGATCTGCTCGCGGCTTGCACCACGGCTTGGATTAAGCCTCTTAATATCAGTGGCAAAGCAGCCCCGCAGGTGCCAGGGGAATCGCTAGAATTTAATTCTCGCTGTTCCCCATGCATGAAGAGAACTGGAGCCCGCGCCAGAAGGTTGCCTAAACAATTTCGGGTCGCTCTCCACGCCCACGGCAGCCCCTGCTTCCAGCCACGACGTTCCAAGGGTGCAGACCCCACGCTGCCGTTCAGCTTCCCCGTGCAAGATTTCCACATGTCCTGGGCTTCCCACTAAGTCAGAAAAAGCAAAGCAGGAGCGAGCCAGATGTGCAAGCTGCTGGGCGCGCATCTGACCCAAAACAGCTCCGATTTGGGAGGACTCTCCCATTTTAATGCCGGTGCTGGAGAGGCAGGCAGGGGAAGAGCGGGATCGCCCTCTCCCAGTGGAGAAGCACTGCTCCTCTCCACCATCCCCTAAGAGGCCCAGCTTCCCAAAGAGCCGCTTGCAGTATCTACACACTTTCAATCAAAAATATTACAGCAACAACTAATTAAGTCCCATCATTCCCATGGCTCTCTGCCTTTAATGGTACATTTTGCTGCTACAGAATTACAGTGAAACTGCTCTGGAAGTGCATAACGAGCTATCCCCATCAATCTCCCGCAGATTCATTATGACAGATTATCCCCAGAATAACAAACCGAGTTCAGATCGCAGAGGACGCGCTAAACAACAAAAACAAGTCAGAAGCATTCCCTGCCCGTCAGTTTGAACGGGAACGCCAACACCTTGGGGTCTTTGTTATGAACCTTTCAGAGGGGAGCTGCTCCACGAAGACGTCTCAGCTGTGCCAACACCACCAGCCCAACATGGGTAGACCTGCGGTGGCTAAAAACCAAAACTTTGGGTTGGCAAATGCATTTGTACGTACATCCGCTGAGCACGAAGGTGCGGTGTCACTTTGTCAGGGGCTGCATCAAGCTCTGGCCCCAGCCCTCCCCCGGGATCTCCGTCGAGGGCATGGATTTCAGCGCTCACGGAAGACACATTGCAGCGGGCAGGCGACGACTTAATGAAGCTTGGATTTGGGGTGTTTGCTCAGCAACTATATAACAACTTTATCAATAAGCCGCTGCCTGCTGTGACTGCTGGATGAAACGCTCTAATTACAAGAAGCAAACACTATCTGTATCAGGATGCGTTACATTGGAATATGCTGTTGGATGCATCAAAGCGCCCGATAAAATACCTGGCTACATTTTTGGAAACGTAGGCACACACACGCACACAGCCAACCCACCGTACCGGGGCACAGAAAAGTACAGACGAGAAGCTCTCCGCTAAGCTCCACCGATGCCTAAGACAGACTGAAAAAGCCAGAAATCTGGGAGGTAGCATAAAGGTTCCCCACCATGAACCAGTCCCACTTACCAATACTGAATTCCGCTCGGACGGCCACAGGAGGGGCTGTGAAGACAGCAAGACGTTACCACAGCTGCATACATGAGCGACCACTGACTTGGTGACAACATGAACGCTCTCAGCATCATTTTCCCCAGTGGCAGGGTCTTTTCCCTCCTCTTGACAAGGGATCCTTTTCACGCTCTTTAAACTTAGGAGAACAATCTGCCTTTTGCAGCTGATCCTCACCCAGCGCAGAATGGGAGAGGGCCCCTCCTGGCCAGGAGCTGGTGGGTAACTCGCATTGGACTTTGAGTTCCTCCATGAGTTCCTCCATGAGTTCCTCCATGAGTTCCTCCATGAGTTCCTCCATGAGTTCCTCCATGAGTTCCTCCATCCATCCATCCACTTTGCCTCCTTCTCCCACGTGCTGAGGCTCGGTGGGGCAGAAGAAAGCGAGGGTCTCATGCAGGCGGCAGCCCCCCACACGCGCCTGTGCGTGGTTTTCGTGCTCCAAAGGGGCTTGACCCCATGCGAGCGTGCGGTGCCGGGCCGGGCCAGCCCAGCCGCGGCCACACAAGCCATTTATCATAATCCCACTGAGGAGAGAGAGAGTAAATCAAAGAGACAACCTGCCTGCAAATAAATTGCAGGGGGGAGGTGGAGGGAGAGAGAAACAGAGAGAAAAAGGGAGAGAACTGCAGAGGGAGAGATAAGAGAGAGGGAAGGAAACAGCAGAAAATTACAAAAAAGCACGCATCACGGGGAAAAAAGACAAAGGGGACCAAATCAAATGCAAAGATAAGAGAAGTAAGATAGTGCTGCTTTCAATACCTTGTTTTCCAAATTATAAACCTATTTTATAAAATTTGGGAACAAGTTTTAATCCACTGAGCTCACACAAGACATTAGAGGCCACGGAAGGTCTCAGGGCAGCGCGTTACATGCAGCCCAATGTTTTCCAAACGTGAGGAGCTCAGGTGCTCCCATGGTGACAAAGCAAGTTCCCAAGACCACACTACTCACAATTCCACACAGGCTGCAGATGCACAAGGCGCACACGCTGTATGTACAGAATACAGTCCACACCACAGGACCACGTGGAAGCATTTACAGATCAGCGCAGATGCGTTTAGCAACCCAAAAAGTCAAAAAGCATCATGGGCTGAGATGGCACTTTAACGAATGCCGTGGGCCACCAGGACAGACCCAGGCATCCCAAGAGCTCAGCTTTTCTACCACTCCAGCAGCAGAGGAGTGATTCAGGGCTGTAAAATGACAAGGCTATCTTTCAGGAGAACATCTTCCAGAACAATGTCACTATGCATTTAAATCCTCATCTTTGCTTTCTCGAGGCTAGGATGCCAACAAGCATCACTGAACTCCACAGTCTGCCCCAAAAAATCACCATATGTCAAGCTTGGCAGCCACTCGTTTCATCCTCCAGAAGGCGTGGAAGAGGAACTCAGCCACCCAGGGATGGGCAGAGGCTTCCAGTAAAGCTGAACCTCCAAAAGCTGCAGGACTGCCCAGGAGAAGCGGCACCCTCCAACCTGAGGTCCAGCTAAATGGTGTGAGAGGGCCTGGCTTGCACAAAGGATTCTTCTGTGTGTGGACTGGGGAAATGAAATCCTCTGGGGGAGCTTCGCAGAAGATGTCCCATAGGAAACACGCTGGGTAGGAGAGTGGTGCTCGGTGACTCGCTGTTCCAGCTTCCAGCACAGCTTTGGGGCACGCATGGCCCTGCCTCATCAGGGATCTCCACGCCACCAGCTAGAGTGCTCAAGCCTGAGGTGAGCCCAAATCTCTTCTCCATCCACACCAGTACCGCCCAGGAGCACACTCCCAAGCAGACGCTGCTGAAGGTCAGGAGCCCACGGACATCCGTCCATTGTCACGCGGTCAGCTCGACTGTTTTCCGAACTCTTGCGCAGGAATCACAGAGGAGGTTTGGTCCCAAACTCAACAAGTTCGTTTTCTGCTCCCCAGAAGCTACCTACCAGCTTCAGCTGCCCGCGGTGTGCTCCAGCCAGCTGGAAGGGAAGCAAGCAAGCCCACCTGAGAGCAGGACTTTCTGCCAGGAGAATGGGATTCCCTTGGGAATCCCCCCCTTGTGAAGAGGGGAATTGATTTCAGCCATCCTGTGAGAAAGCAAGGAACTCCAAAGAAGGAAAAAAAACAGGAGCACGGTCTGAGATTTCACGTACAAGGGTCGTGGAAACGTAACGGGTCCAGCAGACGCGGTCTCCTAATCAACTGGGATTCCCTTGGAAATGGTAGCCTACAAATACAGAGTCAGTCAGCCGAGAAGACAGAGCAGCCATAAATGTCAATAGCACCCGCAATTACACTTGTTAGGATAAATTAAAAGGATGCGCAGTCTTCATGCCTCGATGCGCAGGATGTTCACCCACGGGACTGCAGAGGGATTCCCCCAGCAGCCAGGGTCAGATCGCATGTGGGACGACGTCTTACGGCAGCATCATTCTTGCCTACAAAGACAACCTCAATGGCCATGAGCAGAAAGGCAGAGATGCAATAAACTTCGCTGAACCAATGCACCAGACCTGTCCCCCTTTCCCTGTGGCTCTCCTTCCCCAGGGGATTTATTTTGCCTTATTCCAGGATAGCACTGCCTATGAGGGAAGCGCTCAAAATCAAAACATTTATCCTGCATTTCCCTACGTGCCATCACTGCCGTAGAGACTTGGGATGAGTCATTGTCTTGGACTGTGTGCTCCAGAAAAGCTTCAAGCTTGCTACAAAAACATGCTTCTGAGCCCTAAATCTGAAATGCCAGCCGCGCTGTCAAGGAGCCCTCGCTACAAGAGATGCACCTGGCATCGTCCAGCTCCTATTTACTAGATCTTATTTTAAAATGTCAAAGGGATTCTGCATGAGCTACGAACACAACAGGCTGCTCGAACGGCAAACAAGCGCGGTTTGTTGACTCTGGGGTTACAAAGCGACTTCCCTTCAGCCATCCCCACCTCCTCCCAAGCGAAGAATGCAGCCAGGACCTTGGCATTTCCTCCAGACGTCACAATTTAGGGGAAAAGCCATCCACCACAGCCACCAGAGTCTTAACTTCCACGTCCGGCACAGGAAGGGTCACCGGCGCTTTGCCCGGGCAGCACCAGAACTGCACCCGGATTTACTCTGCATTGTTTAATGCAGCATCCAACACGCGCCCACGCACTGCAGCCTTCGGAAGTGCCGGCCGCCTGCTTTCACAGCAGTCGAACAGCAGCAACAGCGGCGTTCAGGTCCAACACCATCTCCACGTCAAATTAAAACCAGCTTGAGGTTGGAAGAGGGGGAAAATCCTGCACCAGGAATTTGCCTCTGCTTACCGCTGCCTGCTGGACCGCCAAGCCCCAGGGTGCATACGGAGCCCATTTAAAATAAACATTTCTGCAGCTTTTCTTTTTCTTTTTTTTTGCCTTTCAGATCTGTTCAAAACAGTGCCTGGGATCTGTAGCTGTCCCGCATCCTCTCTCAAAAATTTTACTATCAACTTGCACGGTCTCTAGGTACGCGTGTATGCGACAGCTGGTCTATGGAGTAAATAACAAAATGCACTTGCCAAGATTTCCAGACGCCTGCCGGTGCTGGTGCTGCCCCGTACAGGCTCTGAAGGGCCAGGGAGGCACATTAAAACCCGGACACACCGATGCTACGTGCGGTTAAACCTTCCCGGAGCAGGAATTGCACCTTCGGAGGGGCCTCCAATGGGGTGCAGGACCCCTGGCTGCTCTTCCCAGCCCCACAAAACACAGCTGGGGCACACTTACGGGCGGAGGGCAAAACGCTCACCCAGTGTCTCTGCAGTTCAGGGGCTTGGGGCTTTTGTAGCAGAAAAGCAAGCTGCAAAAAAGTGTTGGTTTATTGATTAACGAGGGGCACGGCCAGAGCTCACCAATCCTGCTGTAAAAGCAGAAGAGAGAAGGATGGAAGAGCAGCACAGGGGCAGAGCAGAGGGAGCTTTTGCCCATGGGGGATGTGCAAATAAATTTTAAAAAGTAAAAAAAATTTTTTTTAAATGAGCCATCCGCACAGAGCATTATATTGCAATCAAACCCACCTATATTCCAGGGGGAGGAAGAAAAACTTCAACTGCAAGGCTCGTGCAAAGCTGCTGGCGCCGAGCGTTACGCTGCATGGGCTGCTGGGGGAGCTGCCGGCCCCGGGGAGGCGAGGAGGAGGAGGAGGAGGCCGAAGGAGGCACCGCTTGGCTCCTGGCCGGCCGCGCACGCTCCTGCCTCCAGCCCAGCCGCCTGCGCGAGCGCAAGCTGGGAAAAGGCTGGAGCGGAGCAGGCAGGAGGAAAGCCATCTGTGCGCCGGGAGCCTCGCCAAGGCGCGCTGGGGGGATGGATTTTTTTTTCCCCCTTTTCCCGTGCTCGGACGGTCTCCTCTCCCCCTGCACGGCCACGGCCGCCGTCACCAGCAGCCAACGCCTCGCCCAAACACTCCGGCAGGAAACGTCGCGGTGTGTCTGGAAAGCAGAGCATCCCTGCGCAGCATTCCCACACCGCGTTTCTGGGCTGGGTGTAAAAGCCACCACCAGAGGGGCATCCCCAAATTCTCCCAAACCGAGGTCCCCACGGGGAACCCCGTAGCCGGCCATGGGGAGGGGAGAGGACGCTGCGAGGGGGACAGCCCCAACAGGAATGTCACCGGTGCCGGCATCCGCAGGGCTTTCCCATCCAGGAGGAGCAGGAAGCAGCTCCTGCTCTGGTCACGGGGCCGCTGCCACCGCTTGGGTTTAAACCCCGCTGGATTCTGGTGTCCCCCGCGGCTGAACGCGGACAGACAGACCTCCTTTTCCTGGGCACGTAAAAATCCCCCACGTTTCGCCAGGAAAGCCACGTCTTGCAGCCCTCCTGCAACCCGCGAGCCCAGCCACCAGAACTGGTGGACCTCTGCCCGCGTCCAGGATCCGCCACGTGCGAGAGACAGTCCCGGGGAGGGGACCGGCATGGCTCTGTTGCACGCAGCGCTAACACCGCTCATTTTTAACGCGACGTCAGCTGATGATAAACTTCCCTGTAAGCTCATCTCCATACCACCTCTTCTCCTGATGACACTGACCCATCCTCCCTGATTGTGGTTTCCTTGCTGAAATAAATCACTGTAAGCGCACATCGTGCTCTGGGCCTCATTACCGTTCATCATCGTCTGCACAAGGGAGCTGCCAAGTCCTCACGGATGCTGTCACCTGGGCACCCCTTCAGACGCCTGGGCGGGACGGAGGACGGCGGGGGGGATGCGCCCTGGAAGCCACCCGGTGCCTGCCGATCCCGTCCCCACGCGATGTGCAAGCTCCCGGGAGAACCAGCGCCGCGAGAAGCCGCTGCGACACGGGGGCAAGCGGGCAGAGAGACGGGGTCACGGCACACGAGCACCCAAACGATGGAAGCCCCAAACCAGAATTAATTAGCACGACGGCACGCAGCGTAGGCGATGGCAGATGCACCTCGACGGCCAGGACAGCCATCTCGCAGCGAGAGCTGTCACCGGGTGGAAACGTCCTCCAGGAGGGTGCAGAACCCCCTCTGCCCCTAGTTAGGGCAGGTTACACGGGAGCACCGACGGGAGGACGGAGGAAGAGCTGGGGCAGGGGCACGATGGCAGCGGGACACTTCCCGAGCCTTTCCCAGCTGCGCGTCCCGCCTCCGGCTCCTCCTCGCGTGCGGGCGTCCAAACCCCGCTAGGTCACCCCCAGATTAATCCAAAGCAGCGCTGCCACCGTACTTCAAGCAGTAAATGAAAAAGCTCTGTGCCAAACCCCCGCGAAGACTGCTCGAGCGATAACAATGCAGAGGCATTGTTTGCCTGTCACATTGCTTTCAAAAGCCAAACACTCAAAAAGCGAGAGGGAGCAATTAAAGCTGCCGCTGATCTTGTAGCGCCCGCACCGAAAGCCCGCCTGCTATTCTGATCGAGCCCGCCGCAGCAGGACCAGCATCTCGCGGCTGCGACCTGATGGGCAGGAGATGCTCACCAGGAAACAGCAGGGCCAAAGCCAGGAGCACCCCCCGTGAGGCAGCGCTGCCACAGATCCCGGCGAGAGGGGACCGCGAGCGCATCCCCGCGCCTCGTCGCGGCCCCAGAGGCTGGGAAAAGCAGCTCTTCCTCATGTCTGGGGGTGCGCAAGGGCGGAGGTTCCCAAGAGCATGGCAGCTACTTACACCCGTGGGTGCGGTCAAGGAGAGGACACGCTGGTGACGCCTTCCATAAGGTGGACAGCCCAGCTCTTGCCACCATCTGAACTTCACGGAACAGCTCCCTTCCCTGCCAGCGTGGCAGAAGCAGCATTCCCGATCCGACGCCTCGGCCCTGGTGGTGGACACCACGCTGATGGGTTCTGCCGGCACCACGAGCCCCGGGCATCACACGAGCTTCTGCTCCCATGCCCCGCGCCCTGGGGAGCTCCGTGCTCTCCCAGCAGACGGAGGACAGGCGACGTCGGACGCACGGACGCGGCGCTCGCACGCGCAGGCACCGGCAGGGGGGAACGGCGTTTCAGAAATAACGCAGGCATGCAAACAAAAGAGCGCAAGCCATTAATCTGGGTGAACCAAAGGAAATGAAATCATTATGTCTGCAGCTACAGCATCCAGAAGAACAAATTTCCTGCCTGGATAATAAATGGATTCTTTTGTTTCATGTTGGCCCCAGCCACGTGACTGTCTTGGCCTATTCCTCATCCAAAACATCTTGCTGTATAAATACCCAGACGGGCTTGGGTTTCAGCTGCTAAAAATACGTTTTAATTATAATAATATATAATAACAATAACACAAAAAGCTACACGGTCCCCAGCCCCCTTCCTCTTAAACAACCTCTGAAGGTTTTCCAGAGCACAGGCAAGGAAACAAAAAGACCAAAGTTACCAATCACAGCTGCAATTCCTAAAAAGAAAAAAAAAAAAATGAGGCAGCTGAATGACAGCTCCAGGTTGATGCCTGCAACAAATAACCCCTGCCAGAAAGAGAACCGAGGTGTGCACGTGGCATTTGAAGCCCCTGCGAGCATCTCATGGTGCAGGACCAAGCCCTGCAGGTGATGGGGATTTCGCCTGAGCCACAAGCAGCGCACGCACGCCCGGCCCCTGCGCCTTGTGGGTGGGCTTTCCGGTGCATCAGGAAGGCTGGATATTTTACTTTTTGTTTTACTCAAACCGATCAGGAAGGCAAATTCTGATCCCCACAATTGGCTGCAGGAAGGGCTCTGGGCGTTTCCAGGGATGCAGGCTGCTAGGAGAGCTGCGTGCACCACTGGTTTCAGCCATCCCTTTAACCTGCAGCTCCACCAGACCACTCAATTAAAACCATTTTTGCACCTAACTCCTTATTTCATCTTTGATTTCAGCTTCCTTTCACTCATCTCCCCAGCTTTACAAGAACGCAGCAAACATTGAAACAAGTTTCAAAACAAAACAGAGTTTGGAATCCAAACACAAGAGTGCCTTATTGCAAAAAGCCTAAATTGCTTAGGCGTTACAAAGAGAGCTCCGGGCACGGAGACGAGCCGGTGAGCCCCGCCAAGCCAGCACACAGGCAGAAGTTTCAATCAAACCCCACTCCAAATGTAAGGTGACCAGGAGAAAACCCATCCCCTTTGGCCCCAGGGAGGTCCCCGAGCACTCACTGCTGCCTCCCCCTTTAATTCCGGATGCTCCACGAGGAACCGAGCACACCGACAAGACGTGGGACGAAACCCTTCCTGTGAAAGGCAGACCGTAAGCCTGCTTTGTGCATCACACTAGCAGAAGCCCTATTTCTTTTCCCTTCGTGGGTCATCTTTAATTTCAATTATATCTGGGATGCTGTGGGAAGTGTCCAAGCATTGCTGCTGCCTCATTTCAATTGCCTATCACTGCTGTTTCTTCAAGGAGAAGGAAAAAAAAGTCATTGGAAACTAAATATTTACACACCCACATACACTAATCCCAGCAGATCCAAGGGTGGGAAGCGTATTTAAAAAAACATCCCTAATTACTTTCCCATCTTAAACGGAATAATCTGTCGACTAGCTAGAACACTTTACATCAGTAATCACATACTGCCCAGCGAGGAATAACCTGAGCCAGATCTCCATCCCTGTGGAGGTGTCCAGGCACTCGCCGCCCAGCAGGACGATGTCTGCTGGAGACAGGGATGCCAAACGGGCACCAATGGGTTGCCAGTCACCGGACTGCATCCCAAGGAAGCCTCCTTGCTGAACGACTGAAGACTTCAGGATAGATGAAAGTTTGAATATAAGACTCTATCAGCCCATCATTTAGGAAGATAAAATCGCATTCACTCTGCCGAAGCGAACTATTAAAAGTGGAGGATGTCATCTCGGCTAATAAAGAGCAAGACCTGAGGACCAGCCTGGGAATCCAAGTTTACAACTTGTATCAATTTCATATGCTGTAAAACTTCACCTAGTTTATAAGTTTCTCACCAACTTCATAAAAGATGTTTTATTATTATTGTTTTCCAACTCTCCTGCCTTAATAAAATGCCTCTCCTAGTCTGTGTGGGTGTTGCATTATAAACATTTGCACTTTGATTCATTCAAGACTTAAGGAAGCTTTCAAGGTAACCTATTAGGAATACTTAAAGCGTTTCAAAGGTATCACAGTTTCCCCCGAACATTTCAAGACTTTAAATAAATAAATAAAAACACGCCTTTGCAGCAAACTACCTCCAAAATCCAGCCGGTTGGCGATTCAAGCTACAACTTTTGGAAGCGATCAAGCGAGCCCGGTGGAGCGGGTCCCCATCACGTCTGGTGTGGGCTCATCGGAGCCGCTGGCACGGGTACGTTGACACCACAGCCAGACTGGAGAAGACAGGGCAGGAAGCCCTCCAGGAAGAAACATCTCCCCACCAAACTCCTATATAAAAAAGGGTTACGGCTAAAAAAAACAAAGCACCCTTGCTCCTTTCACACTTCACAGCTGCAGCATCGCTTGCATCATCCACACGTGCTTAAGGAGGGATGATGAAAGCTTTGGTCACACTTTGTGACCTGCTCACCAACACCACCTAGAGCGCATCCATCCCATTTTGGGGCTGCTGGTGCAGCGTCGTGAGGCAGCACCCAAGCACCTTGATGCTCGGGAGATCCCTTCTCCGTCACGGCAGCCCCGTGCCCAAGAGCAGCCAGGCTCTCTCAGGCACAGAAGCTGCTCCCTACCAGGAGGCATCAAAGCCCCGCGGCACGGCTGCCGCTTTGAGGCGGGATCAAGGATGCAGCCCAAGCAGACGCAAGACGCTCATCAGTGGCAGCTGGACCACTTCCTCAGAAGCAAGCAGCCGAGTGTAAAAGCACAGGTTTTCCGTCCCCGTTAGGGCACACGGGGGCTAGCCAGCCCCACGTGCCAAGCCCAGCCCTGGCACGCCGCTCCTCCACGCCAGGCAGGGCTTAGACAGGCAAAGCAGAAGGGTGCCCACAGCAGCGTCCTCCTCAAAGCAGCCCTTGTCCTCCAGCCTCCACCAAAGGCTACTGAAGTTAACGAGCGCCTTTTTGTAGCCTCCAGCAGGCTGGAGAGCTGGCCTTTCAGCACAGCAGCCTCCCAACTCAGTAATAACCACAGTGCGGTGCACAGACAGATAATAAAAGCCAATTTTTAGACAGAGATGGAATACAACTAGCTTGCGACCTTGTACCCGGGCCTTGGTAGGCGCTGGCTGGTGGGATCTACATCACCAGCCTGTATGACCAGGCCCCCAGGAGAAGACAAACCAGCTCCTGGACACAGGAGAAGGTTGCGCCAACCACGCAGCATCAAGTCAGCACAGCAAGAGCAAGCTCGCTGCACGTCACAGCTCCTCTGCTGAGAGCCTGAGGGGCTCAGCAGACTTAGATCCAGCAACTTCATCTCAAGCAGAAAGGCTCAGATAGCAAAGGCCACACATCTCAAAGAATCACAGAATCATCTAGGCCGGAAAAGACCTTCAAGATCACCAAGTCCAACTATCAGTCTGACCTACTAAGTCCCATCACTAAACCACATCCACACATCTCTTGAATACCTCCAGGCATGGGGACTCCACCACTTCCCTGGGCAGCCACTACCCTCTCCATGAAGAAATTCTTCCTCATATCCATTCCAAACCTCCCTGGTATAACCTCCAGAGAGCTTACCCAGCTTATGGTTAGCTTCACCAGGCTTGTGGGGTTTTGCTCAGGGGATGGGGTGAGGCTGAGTGGTCCCAGGCTCCCCTGCAGCCCATCATTCCCAGCACTGGATAAAGGACACAAAGACCCTTGCTGCTTCAAAAATAATTAACGCAAGGGTAGAGAGGCCACATGGCCACGGTTCCTCTAAGCTGCTGCACACCACAGGTGAGCAAAACCCACGTGGCACTGGGAGTACGCAGCATGAGGCAGCTCGAGCGCAGAGGTCTTCTGCTGCTTGAAAACACTGTGTGAAGTACTTCTGGCAATACAGCCAGCTGTTCTGGTAATCTTGAAAAGCTAAATTTTGTTCATTTCAAACGCATTTGTTTCAAATTAAAAGCACAGCGGATGCCTCACAGAGCTCTCTGGAAATATCCCATTGCTCCTCTGTCCGTATGCCCAACTTGCATCGCATCCTTCTCTGCTTCAGAAGACTTACAGAACTGAAGCCATTGCTTCAAGTTTGCCTGATCTCCTCCGACTCCAAGAGACAGTCCCGAGGTTAGACAGCAACACAAGGTGGATTTAGGGAACCTCCTGGACTGATGAGCCCAGGTCCTGTTGTGAGGCCAAGGGGATCAGAAGCCCGTGTCCCCAGCGGTCATCTCTAGGACACCAGGGCTGGAGTCCTTCCACAGACATGTGTCCGCTCTCTAGCACCAGACACTTTCCAACTCCTCCAAATTGCTCAGCCACTCACCTGGCTGAAAATACAGAAGGCAGTTCTGGCTAGAAAGATAAAATTTAAAAAAAAAAAATGCCCAGCAACATCCCATGCCCAGACTGGTAGGACTCTGCACCCATTCCTTTCCCCATGGCACCTCAAGCCTATGTTCCCTTTTCAACTTTTCTGCTGGGTTCCTTGTTCGCCAGGGGAAGATGCAATTCACACCCGCCCACCTCCTCTGTGGTGACTGAACATCTTTTGAGCTAAAAGCAATTATCCCTGTATCAACAGGACCCTCACGAGGATGGTAATGAGTCGGTTCAGCCCCTGCAGCTAGGCCTTGGCTGAAGCAAGTGGAGACCTCCAATAATCAAAGCCCTGCATCTGACTGAAAAAATCAAAGAAAAAAACCTCCATAAAAGTTGAATCCCCACCGTTCCCTTCCCCGTCCTTCCACTCGAGGTGCAGGGTTCGGCACCAACAGGAAGGGGGCCCGCCCGAAGCGCGTTTCTGGCAGAGGGGCTGCGCGTGGAGGCCCAAGTGCTGGGGAGCCACAGCGGGGCTCAACCAGGCATTCCTCCCAGGCGGGGGTAAGTAAATCGAAATAGAGCCGGGCATGGACAGCAAAACCTCAAAGCAATCCAAGGAAGAGTTGGTTAGGTTTGAGCAACCAGAACCTGAGCGCCTGGGATGTCGGCAGCGTGGTTGGGAGAGGAGCAGGACTCCACATTTGGGAGAAAACGCCAGTGCAATATTAAACAATTTAAGTTGTGACAAAGCCCCCACCTCAGATGAGAGGAAATGGCCTAAAAGCGAGGATTTCCACAGCCTCTTGCCTACTCCCAGCAACCACTTTACCTTGATGGAACATAAATTATAGCTTAATCAGCTCTGAATACCAGCAATGCTGCCTGGATGCCTCCCCAGATATTAAACGCTTCTTTCACTGCGCTAACAAGCACATACCTGAGGCCTTTCTAGTCCCTAATTACTAGGCATAGTTATTTCCAAATCAAAATATATAAGTAAATAAATAAATAACCTTAATACTTTGGTTCCTACACACACACACACACTTTGCAAAGCCCTTGAAAGGAATCCACCTGCTCATTAAGGAATACCCAAACCATCCGAACAATATCCAAACCATTCTCTTGGAGGGACAGAGCTTGCCGTCGGCTCCCACCCGCCCTGAAGAGATGCAGGGATGCGAGCGGGAGCAGCCCCCCAAGAAGCAGCCCCCCAAATCCAGCCCTGCTCCTTCCCTTTGGGCTCAAGCTCAAAGCAGCAGCCTCAGACCAGCACGGTCATAGAATCACCTAGGTTGGAAAAGACCTTCAAGGTCACCAAGTCCAACCATCAACCTGACCTACCGAGTCCCATCACTCAACCACATCCCTCAGCACCACATCCACACGGCTCTCAAGCACCTCCAGGGATGGGGGCTCCACCACCTCCCCAGGCAGCCTGTACCAATGCTTGGCCACCACCTCCGTGAAGAAATTCTTCCTCATCTCCAAACTAAGCTTCCCCTGGTCCTGCTGGAGCAGCACCGGGGCTGGGGCCCCCTCCCCTTTGAACCGCCACCTCCTCTGGCCCAGCAGCAGCTTACTACACGCAGGCTGCAGCAACAACTATTAGGTCACGCCAGGCCATGGGTTTAGCACACAAAACTATAATTATTTGGAAACATCAAGATTAAATGCCAGAGTCTCGATGGAGCTGAGCTAATTAACCAATTTTGACTGAATAACTGATTAGTTAAAAAAAGAAAAATCAATGATCATAGACAAGAGCTTTTTTTTTTTTTTTGAACAGGTTGTTTTCTTGCAACAACTCTCAGTCGCACAAAAGGAGACCAACAATCCCCACTAACCAAATATTATCGTAATTAATTATTCAACAGGATGGCTCCTCAATTATTCAGAGGAGGGACGACGCTCGCTGTAAGCGGGCTGGGTTTCTCCCTCTGGACCTGGCCAGGGATGCTTGCGGGGCACGGCTGCTGCCTGTCCTGCGGGATCCAGCGCCAGGGAGCTGGAAACGCGACGGGAGAGCAGGGACCACGCTCTGACTGCCAGACCAGGCACCAGGTACCAGGTTTCACGCTGTTTTCGGGGGGCAGCGTTACTCCCCCAGCAGAGGACCGGGAGGGAAAGTAGACCCCGGTGCACCGTTATAATTCACTAAGCGGCATTATCGCAGGAAATTACAAATTAGCTTTTTCAGCAAAGGGTACGGGGATATTTAGATTCACTACAGGGAAACTGCAGAATCTTCCAGGCCATTTATCACATCTCTCCGAGTCCTGACTTGCAGAGAAATGAAACAATAATAAATATTGAGCAGAGCGAGTTAATCTCTGCTGAACGCACTTAAATAATTCAAAAGTTATGAGAAATAAATAGATAAAGCACAGGGCCTTTGGCTTTTACAAATGCACATCCCGTTTTTCTCGCCATTTCTCATTACGCGACTTGCTGGAAAATGCACAGTGACAAGAAACGCCCCAAAAAAAACAAGCCGTGGCTGGGAGCCACCAGCTCCGCAGGCACCTCAGATCCCACAGCACGAGTTATCTGCATCAGCCCCACCACACCGGCTCCGGGTTTCCAGCGCTGCAGCCCAGAACGTGCCACTCCACACCGCTGCCAGCAAACATCCTAGCTTAACATTTTCCTTGCACAAGTATTCATGCGTGCAAAGCTCAATGGCTTGAATATTTGCAGAAAGTGAGCAAGGTCAAATGGAAATGTGCTTTCAAATCCTCATGAATATGTGGGGAAAGCATCCCCCCCCAACTATTTACTCAGCCTCGCTGCACTGTTAAGCAACCGCTTTGCCGCTGCCTGCGTTTAGAGAGGACGGAGCGCTGCAGCATCCTCCTGATGGCATCCCGCGAGTCCGCAGCTCCTGCGTTCAGCTGGGTACCAACTGCCGCACAGGCAGAAAGAGCGCAGCCAGAACACATCCCGGACCCCACGTCCTCCATGCCTGCCTTTCAGCAGCTCCTCCAGGGCCTTTATTCGCATGAACTCCTCCAAGAGCAGCACAGTGACGGCAGCCCAGCTCACAGGCTTTCCCTCTCCAGCGCTGCTTTTCTGATCTCTCCATCATTACCGGCGCTTGTTTTCACCTCTAACAGGCCACCAGAGCACTGTAAGTTATTCAACTTTCAGCAGGCTGCACTGCATTCAGAGAAATTGAAATTCAAAGCCTTAATTAAGGCAGGAAAAAAATAAATAAATTAAGACCTTCATCTTAAGGAAGAAAAGCAAGATGAAATTCAGAGGCAGGTGCAGTGCCAGTGAGATGGGTTTGCTGTGCGCCTGGCACGTTTGGTGGGAAGTGACAGAGGGCTGCCGAAACTTCATCCTCCCATCGCCTACATCCCTGAGTCTCGAAGCACGCGGGAAACAGGAAGGCGACCGAGACGAGGAATAATGAGTCAGTGATACCAGCAATTAGTCAAAAAAAGCAGCACAGGCATCTGCGGGCGAGGGCCCGTTTCCCATGACTTAACAAAACGCTCTCCCTCCAGGCTGACGAGATCTGGGCTCACTCGTCATGCCAGCACTCACGTTCTTCCCCTTAGGTTTTCTTTCTCCAGATTGTGGAGGAAAAAAAACAAAAAAAAAGAGACGGCTACAAGCTGGTGCAGAAGACCAGGACTTGTAACATCACTTGAGACTTATCTCTGGCTCTGCTCCACATACAGCAGCAGGAATAGCCCCCGTGGAGGTGGCGGGGGCTCTCGCCCTGCTCGCCGCGGTGCTCGGCGGAAGCGGAGGAAGCCCGGAGGATGCGAGCACCAGATGCGCGTGCCCCGAGCCAAGGAGGGGGAGAGGACGCCCGCGGTCGCGGGGCACGCAGGCTGCAGGAACCAGCGCCGGGACATCACCCCGGCGCCAAACCCACGTCCCCGGTCCTCTCCGGGCGGGCGGTGGAGCGGATAAGCACACAGAGCAGCCAAAGCAAAGCTACGCCAGCTCTCCCGGCTCGCTCCCAGAGTGGCCGTCAGCGAGGAAGATGATGGACAGGTGAGCAGGTAGGCAGATGAAAGAGCAGCCGCAAGGGCTGGCTCCGGCTCTGGGCTGACAGCTCAGAAACTCGCGTGGCCGCAGAGTTACGACGCGCACCACCAGCCCGCCACAACCCTCTCCGCACGCTAAACGGGATCGCAGCGGGTTCAGCCGACACACAGCGAGCGCGCTGGCGCTGCTGGAGAAGCAGAGCGCTCGCTCCTGTCGCCGCTTCGCGCCCGTGAGCGGCGGAAACACGGAGTGGGAGCACACGGCCAGCGAGCGAAGCCACGGGTGGGAGATCGAGGTGCCGCAAGGAAGCTCCCACGCAGCTCGGCGATCTCTAGGTTAACGGGCTGCGCGCAACGAGCTCCCGAGCTCTGCGGAGGGCAAACGCTTGCGGCACCGGGGGTGCTTTCTGCTGCCTGAGCAACAAAGAGTTCAGCCGCAGGAACGCGCGGGCGGCCGTCCTGCTGCCGCGCACCGAGCCGAGCGGCCGCGGCTCGCCCCGCGC
>VXAL01004668.1:576930-639439 GCA_013399475.1 Chauna torquata
GGGGCGGGCGCGGCCGCGGGAGCGCACGGCGGGGTTGTGGCCCCGCTCGGGCGGCGCGGGGCGAGCTGCTCCCCGGGCGAGCTCCGCCGGGCGGCGAAGGGCTCTCGGGCGCTGATCGAGCCGCCGGAAGTTTGCTTGTCGTCTAGGCGGAGGGAGGGAAGCAGGGAGAGGGGGGAAGGGGCAGCGCGCTCAGCAGCTTTTCTGGCCAAAACCACGGCTCTCTGCTCAAAACCGGTCTGCGAAGACGGCTTTGAACGGGTACCAACACTTCCAGCCTTCAAAAGCCGAGAGGGAAACCAAATTGCTTCCGTTTACAGCCGCCGGGGCTTGGTTGCAGAAAGCAGGCAGTAGGAAATCTGGCTTTAGGTAAGAAGGAAGCTAAGCCCGCTCTGCTCTTTCGGCCAAAACTTGAGGCTTTCAGGGGTAATGCTGAAAGACGGCGCACGCGGGCTGCTAGAGCACAGGCAAGACCACCCCTCGCTCGGTCACGACCACCGATTTGGGTTATTTCATATTTCACGGGCTGCCCCGCCTCTCCGCGAGCTTTGCGCCCGAGCTGACCCCAGCCCAGCCTGGGGGACCCACGGCCCTCGCCAGGAAGGGGCAAGAGAGCACCAAGGCAGCTTTCTGCCCAGCTCCAGGGCACGCGGGACGCGGTCCCGCTACCCACGGCCGAGGTTTTCCCCTGCCAGCCTCTGGAGGTCAGCAACCGGCAGCGCGGGGCCCTGGGCCGGAGCAGTCCCAGTTCTGTACCGCGGCTGCCTCGCGTTGCACCCCACCACCGGCCTCCAGTGGCGTTTTCTCATTTCGCGTCTGAAGGACACTACAGCAAATCCTTTGCAGCTAAATCATTGCTGAATTTACAGAGGTTAGGAGAAGCTGGTAATGTAAAATTAAGAAAAAAAAAAAAAACACTCGGTAAATTTATTAGGTAGGATCTGACATCGTCCTGCATAAATCTCAGGGTTCCTGGTAAATACGGAGCTTTCCGGTAAAAGCAAGGCACCAGCAAGCGCGCAGGCAGGGGAGCGGGGGGCTGCCTGCAGCAGGGCAGAGGCCGCATCCAGACCCCTTAGAAGCCCCCAGCAGAAGCTGCCGTCAGGGCAGGAAACGGGAACATCCCTGCCCTGCCCCCGAGAGGGAAGCGCCGATGGAAGAGGGGAGAACAGAGCCGCGGACTTGTCCAGGCTGCACTACATCTGGACACACCGACGCCGCGCGTGCCGGTAACCGGTGAGGGGCTGCGAGCACGCTGCTGATCCGCTTGCCCTGAAGCATACGTGTGTTTGCAGCGGCGGCTCGTTTGCAGCCCTGCTGATGCCAAGCGCTGCGCAGGTGATCAGCCCTCCGGTGCACGCAGTCAGCTCCGCGTCCCGTGCTCCTGATACAACGATGACAAGTGCCACTGAGCCCTTCATCAGGGCGGTGGGAGACCCGGGCGGAGCGGCCAGCGATGCCTTTTGGCCAGTCTCGAACTGAGCATCCCCGCTCCCCCGCCTGAAACCCACTCGAGCAATCAGCTGCAAAGCCAACGACCCGCGCCCCGAATCAGCCGAGCGCTCGAGCAAGTGCTGAAGTCCCCTCGAAGGAAATCAGACCTGGGCACACGCTTAACACCGAGGCTTTCCCAAAAGCGCACGCCTTTACTTCAGAGAACAGATTTTGCAGCCCCGCAGAGCTGCGGCATCACCACCCCTCTCCCCCCCTCCCCTGCAATTCCCACCTAGGGGTTTTAGAAGCCATGGGTTAATTTTCGCCGGGCTGGCCGGGGGATGTCCCACGGGGCTTCTGCTCCTGCACAGTCTAGGAAGTCGAGGCGACCAGGTCACGGGCAGCCCCGCTTGTGATCCCCGCGGGGACGATGCTGGGGGGGGCTCTGCTGCCCCATCGCCCCCATTTCCAGCAGCCCCGCTGCAACCCAGGTCAGCCGGCTGGGTTCTCTTCTCCAGAGACTTCCAGAGAAACACGCTGCTACTTCTTGCTCCAACACACAGCGCATCCTTTCAGCAAAGAAAAGTAAAAATATTTCTGCTGGCGCAGCTAAATGGCCAAACCCCAGCCGAGTGCCTTGAATGCACTTCTGATTTGTATTGCAAAATCTACCGTTACGCTCGTCCACGCCTTCCCCCCGAAAATCGTTATTATTAGCACTTCCAAGGCCAGACCAGGCAGATACCTGCTGGAAATAATCAAGGCTGGTTGTGTCTTGCAGCCCCGCGAGCCTGGTCCAGCCCTGGTTTTTGGAGCCTGTGCTTCGCAGCGATGTCGGGGTGAAGTGAAGAGCTCTCAGATGGATTTCTCTGCCGGCTCTCGCGCTCCACAGCCCGGGAGATCCCCTCTGTACAGAGTAAACACCTCGCTTAGAGCTTTATTTACTGAGAATGAGCAATTAAGCCATCCCTGACTGATTTATGGCCAGCACAGATAGCTCCTCCTAACACAAGCCAGAGCCAGCTTAACTTTTGGACACTTTATTCTTGCCAGGTGCAACAAAACCAGCTAAGTGTGCATTTTTTAAGTCTCAAGCCCAAATTTCAACCTCAGCTGTGATGATCAGTCCAGTACAATCTGGGAAATGATTCCCCAGCAGGACACTGAATGGATTTCCCCTGTGCTTATCACCATCACAAAAATCTCAGCTCATCTGGCTTTATTATCTGGAAGCCACGTCCCGAAGCTGGTGCTTGGGATGTTTGTGCCTTCAGCGGCCACGCGGCGATGAGAGCAGACCTGTCCCCACCTGCCCACAGCAGAACTTTGGGCTCCTGAAGGCAGCTCAGCTTGGCCACATCAGCCCATAGCAGTGCTGGGATGGGAAGATCCACCAAGTGCATGGGGAAAACATGGGAGAACATGTAAAACGTGGGGAAAACATGGGAGAACATGGAGAACACATGGGGAAGACATGGGATAGATGTGGGAAAGACATGCCTTCTCCCTCCCAGCTGCTCAGCAGCTCCTTGGGATGGGTCAGACCTGCTCCAACTCCCTTCTCAGTAAGTCCCAGGTTTTCTGCATTGTGGAGCATTTCTGGGTACCAACCAGGGCAGACAGAGCCTCGTAGCTGGGCGCATCACTGTGCTCACCCCAAGGTCTCTGCGCAGTGTCCCTTCCAGCCGGCTGAGCAGTCACAAGGTGCCTGATGTGTCTTCTGCAGGCGAGAGCCTGTGGTATTTAAAGAAAATGCAAACAACAATATCCTGCCTGGTTTTGAGCCAAGCCTCTCAAACAGAGACAGCCCGAGCGTATTTAAAGCCAGCCGCAGCCCAGGTATGTGGCCGTCCCCTCCCTGCACGTGGCGGGTGCCACCGCCCCGCAGCACTGCTGTCCCTCGTCCCTCCCATCCCGCACACCGCCTGCACGCCTTGGCATTTCCTGGTGCGGTCACACACATCCTCAGTGCTTGCAGTAGCAAAAAAAAATATCTCACCCCGTGCACTGGTACCACACCTGGCCACGTAACCCAACCTTTCCCTCCACAAGCTCAAGCAAAAGGCACGGTCACTGTGACTCAAGCTCACAGTGCAAAGATCAGCCCCGGCGTCAGCGCGCACTGCGCCTCGTTTCCTCCTTTGGCCATACGTTGTCCCCGTCAGCGTACAGAAAGCGGAGCTGCCACCCGTCTCGCCCAGAGGTCTCCTTCGCACCCCACCTGCATGGGAAACGTTAGGAGCTTCTGCATCACCTGGGCAAGGAGGTAATGGCAAGCAGGACGGGTGCTGGCTCAGCGGCTCGTAGATCGGGCAGTGTGTGCCCAGCCCGGTCGGGATGGGGGCTGAGTCGGGGCAGGCTGTCAAAAAATCCTTTTTTGATGAGTTTTTCACCTTTAGCACTCTGGATGTTGTCCGAACATCAATTTAGCAACTTCTGGGCATGATCGTGGTCTTGGTTTGCTGTCAGCAATAAATTCATTTAGGACAGAAAAGCATTCAGCACCTGAAGCAGAGTATTATTTCCTGAAGCATTAATTGGTGGCACTGGCACCGTGTGATTTGTTACAGGTGGCATATTTCCTTGTGGCTTCATTTCCTTAAAAGCATGGGAATTAATTAGATGTTTATGGCAGCACGGGGCTCACACCACGCGGGCAGGCACCGGGCGTAACGGGGGCAATGGTCGGGGAGCTTCCCAGCTGCTCGCCCGCCTTGGAGGGCGGTAAAGCAGGAACCCGGTGCACACCACGGCCCTGTGGGCTTAGGGATTAACGGATGGGTCTGCACCACTGAGCGCCTGCCCCTCCTCATGGAAGTGAAAGAAGCGAATTCACCTCATCTGAGCAATATATGGCAGCATCGAGTCGTTTGCATGCATTACTGAGTAACTGAGCATTGCCTTTCCCGACTAATTGATGCCCTCAGTGATCGCTGCTGGAGAGGAAGCGATGCGGGCAGGGTGGTGGCACCGCGAACCACAGCCCTTCTGGGGCAGGTCAGCCACAACGACGTGCCCGAGGTTTCGCTCCATCAATGAGCAGGCGCTTGCACGGGGCCAGCCTTTTGCAGCATCCCCCCAGTTAATTATTTTCTGGGGTGTTTCTAAATATGTATATTTTATACATATGTATTTTTTATATGTAGGTATAACCTTGACATTTTAAGAGCCGCCCTGCGTGCTTGTTGAGAGTTACCTACAAAACAAGTAGGAGATATTTCAACCAGCAGCTTCCAGATGACGTGTGGCTGGGAAGGGGGAGAAGGGGTAGGCTCAGGAACCAAGGGCTAGGCGGAAGCGTGGCTCTGAGCCCAGCTCGGCACCAGGCTCCCGGATGAGCCCCTTCGCTCTCCAGGACACGAGCAGCAGCTCAAGGGGCTTCTCTGAGGAGTGCTGAGATCCCCAAAGACAACAACCAGACCCCACCGCAGTCGGGACTTTGGCTGTCGGAATGCCAGAAGACTAAATACTTCGGGGCTAGGCAGCAGATAGCTGACATGTTAAAGGAATTAGGGAAATTCTCCAGTTTCATACTTCGTAGTAGGCCCTGTATAGAAGACCTTTACCACGGGTCACTTTCTGTCATCAAAGCTCTGTTGAAGCGGGTTAGAAACAACTTGAGTCTTCAAGTCACTGTTGATAACTACTGGCAGTGAATTTCCAGGCTCGGGGCTTGGAGTATTAACATTTAAAAATCACAAGACCCTCAAATATCATGACACCAAGTCTCATGACCTTTAAGTCAAATAGGTTTAGGTTTCTTTTTCTTTGACTTTGTGGGTCCCTTCCAACTTGGAATATTCTATGACTTTCAGTGTCCGAACTGTAAGGCTCACGTATCCAAACTCGCCTCTGTCCGGGAGCACTAGGAACCCATTTCTCAGCTAAAACCAAGATCGTGGCTCATTAACTGATGCAGGGAGCAAGGGGACAGGGGTAAAGCAACTACACGCCACTGTCCCTAGCGTCCCAAGAGCTGCTGGACACCTGCGCTGGCAGAAATCAGAGGCACAGCCCTCTCCATCCCAGGGTTCCCAGTTCCTCTTACTCCTCACGTTCATGGCTTGGGCTCATCTCCAACCCAGGCACCCAGCAGAGCACACCCAGGCTCTGCTAAGAAGATGCTCGGCATCTTATTGGTCCTTACTGGGACTCCCGGCTTCTCAGATTCGGGACAGGCTCTGTAGCTCAAACCCTGCTGTGATGTTTCCAGCCCCGCTTTCCCGCCCCACGTACCCAGCATCAGGGTGGTGTTTTGCAAACGTGATCCGGCTCATTTTCACATCGCCTCCTCGAGGGAAGGAAAATGAGCAAGCGGGGACACGTGGAGATCAGCACAAGGTCGCACCCGGGTTTGGGCACCCTCTTGAGGAGCCCAGGGCTTGGTCAGCCAGAGGGCATCCTATTCAGTTATCATAAGCTACAATTTATTTTTAAATGGTTCTTTTCAATGTTGCCATGTTGCAATAACCTTGGGTTTTGCGCCAATTCGTGAAACACTTTGAATCTCAGTTGGAATTAATGTCAGCTCGGGCTGACCAGAACCAGCACTGAGCAGGTCCCTGAAGTTTGTCCAAGTGGGCTCACAAAGAAAAGCTCTTTTGGCAGAGCTAGGAACAACCTTACATGTTTCACGAGTTAAAAGGAGTGAGAGGACTAAAGCTCAAAGACAGAATATTAGAAAATTTCCTAATACAGACATCCCCAAGCCCAGCCGCATGCGGCACTGAGTCCCTGAGGGCACCATACCCGCGCAGTGCTCATTCAATCTTTTTGCCAAGTTTCTGCCTTTGATAACGCATTTTCCTGTAAAAATCAAAACCGATTTGAGAGAAAACCTTGCATCAGCCTGCATTAATTTGGTTGGCTGAAATCAAACTGTGGAGTCAGGTATTTGACAGCTAATGTACAGCGCTGAATGAAAGCCCTTTCCTGCCTTTTTTTCTACATTGCCAAGGTGTGCGTTTTAGATAAAAGTCACATTTCTGACCGAGGCGTTCACTGCCCGACCTCCTGCCTCGCTTTCCCTGCCTTTCCCACAGCGCGGGGCTGGGCACAGCACCGGGGCTCTGCTGAGCCACGCCTGCCCCAGCCTCCCCGGGCAGGGAGCAGAAAGGAGAGGATCGGAGCACCGAGAGCTTCACCAACGCGCACCGCAGCATGCTGGAGCTCCGCATCGCCCAAAGGCTGGGCCACCCGCCCCGCTCGACCACCCTGCCCCAGCACAGCTGAGCGAAACCCAACCATCCGGCCCGCTCTATTTGTACGCGCAGATAAATATACATAAGGCAGAGCTGAAAAGACAGAGTCAGCGCCTCTCTGAAGCCCTTCAGATCCTGTTACTGCCAGATCCCCAGCACTCTGCGGCACGCACGCTCTTTACAGCAGCCGTCAGCCTGGCACAGCGCAGAGCAGATGGCCATAACGACTTGGCCGGGGGATGCTGTCAGCCCCCGGCTCCTTGCCTCACATGATTTCGCCGTGCCACCTGGGCCTCCCGCGCGCGTGTGGAGCTGGGCAGGACACCACGCGACAGGGGCGAAGGCAGCGCGGCAGCAGGCGAGGCAGGGGTCCACGCTCCCCACGCCGCGGAAGGGTCCCGACCACGTCTCCAGCCCGCCCTGGGCACCGCCGGTGGCTCACGGTGCCCTGGTGCCTCCACCTGCCAGGCACGGTGGTGCTCCCTCTTGAGCGTGGGCAACAGGCTCAGCGTAGGTGGGCAAATGCCAGCAGGGAGAGCAAAGCTGAAGGGCTTGAGCAGAGCCAAGAGCAGGACCTCGGGCAAATATCCTGAAGTCTCGCTATCACCGAATAATTACCCGCTCTTGCTGGTGGTTGCTGATGCAGCCTCATTCTGCCCTGCTGCCCAGAGGTCCCAGGCAACATCCACTGCCACTCTTTGTCCCTAAAGGGGGGAAAATGAGGCACAGAGGGCAGAAAAAGGCAGAGTAGAGCCTGTGGGCAGCACGTCCATGCCCAGCCAGTCCTCCTGCAGCTGGTGGGCACCAGGAAGGAGAACGTCCCATAGTCGCTGCGGTGCTGGGGTGGGAGACCGGGGCCTTGCAAAGAGCCTTGGGAAGGAGACCAGCCATGCACAGCCCAGTTACTGCAGCATTAATGCAAACAGCCGCAAGCACAGGCGAGCCCGAAATGCTCTTCTCACAGCTTCAGAGGGGAGCCAGCACACATCCATAAAGAGAAAGGCAGCGCAGCAGCCGGGAGAGCGGCCCCAACTTCCTGGCACTCGGGGAATCTTCCTAGATCACGTTACGTTCATGTGTCCTTGGCTCATCCCTGTACAGTTGAAAAACACTGTAACGGGAGCCAGCTAATTGAGACAGTTGGTCTCGCAGAGCAAAACCCAGGGAAACAATTCCTTCCCGTTATGCTTAATCGCAGACCTGTTGCTTTCACCATCCCATCTGCCCGCCGCTGCAGCAGCGCTGGGTGCTCACGGTGCAGAGCGGTGCTCACAGCACAACCTGTTCCGCATTAGTGCGGGGCGTGAAAGGCTGCTGGTCCACGGCGGGGATGTTCCTAGGCACTGCCACGATACAAATAAATAACGATAATAATACTCGGGGGGGGTCGGTAGCATGCCCTGTCATCTGAGCCAGTGCTGATGGAAAGAGCACGGAGCTGGCTGCCGAGGTGCTGCGAGCGATTTGAATCCGCTGACATTTGGCCACCAATTGGGACAGGCTAGCGGTGGCTTCGGAAGGGAACACAAAGCTTTCCAACAAGCCAGCGAGCCACCGGTGTGCTGGCACGTGCACCCACAGCACCCCAGGGTGCTGGGGCAGATGAGCTCCAGACTCGGGGTGCCCAATGCACAGCCCTCAGGTGCAGCCACCCTTACCGTGCCGGTTTCAGGAGTGCTAACTGAAGTCAATACTTTTAGGGCAATGAAGATGCTAGAACAGGGACCGCTCCTCATTTCCACAGCTGTGCAGAATCGTGGGGTTGGGTCTTCCTTTGGTTGAGTAAGGCGGATGGGGACGTGGGTCAGGAGAGCAAGAGGTGCCCTCCTGGACAGCGAGCTGACGGCCGTGTTGTCCTTGCAGGCTGTGCCGCTGCTGCTGGAACGAAGGGGAAGGCAAATCCACCGACCTCAGTAAGTTGCCCGTGGGAGCTGCGCTGGCAGGAGGTGGGGCGGTGCTGGCACGGACACGTGCAGCCTCAGGCGCAGCACTGGTGCACAGAGCACGTTGCCTTCCTGCTGCTGCTCTGGGGTGCTTGGGAAAAATTAAATCACTTTCACTGATCTTGCTGAAGGGGAGAGGAAGATGACCCAGCATTGCCTCCCCAGTTCTGTAATTTCCAGGAAAACTACAGAAACAGTATACTAATAAATAGCATAAACAGTGAAAAAGGGCTTTTGGTTGGAACCAACGCCACGGTACCGCAAAGCACTGCCACTTGTATGCCAGTGCAACACTGCAGCATGCGTCTGAATTCGCTATCCTCTTTACCTCTCTGAAAAGACGTAGATGCTTTACAGGAAGTAACAAAATATTTCGGGGCTGGGGAACACTATCTTGCTTGCAATGAAGTGACCAACACTCCTTCCCACTGACTTCGGCTGTGCTGAATCCAAGCATGTCTTCTCTTGCCTTTAGACACGAGATGTACGTTTGGTGGGAGCAGGAGGGTGGCTGCCAGTCATCAGTCAGTCTTCGAAAGAAGCGAATGATGGGCTTGGCTGAGCACAGCGCTGCTCCCGCAGCGTGGGTGCCCTGGGACTGCTCCGGGCAAGGAGAAGCAGAGCTGAGCGCGGCTCCTGGGGCAGCAGCCCTCCTGCTCAGGCTTCGCAGGACCCCAGGAGCTGAGCCCATCACGCTCCCAACAGAAAAGCCGTGCAAACAGCACTGTCCTTGCCACCGTCTCAATGACATGAGTAATGTGCCGCAGAGCTGACAGGGGACAAATGGTAAATCTCCAGCTAAGAACAATGTTAATGAAAGAGCAGAAGTGAAAATTCATTACTTGAGTCCACTTGGGAGCTGTCCTGAGGGACCCTATCAGGCTTTCTGGGTTGCTTTAACCCTCTGGGTCTGGCTCCAATACTTGCTCTGACGTGCTGGCGTTGGCTGTGCTTCCTTCCCTTTTTTCTGCCACTTCTTTATCAGAACAACGGTCTTCTCATCACAACAAGGTGCTGTGCAACTCACCAGACCCATAGCATCGTGCCATTCCATGCTCAGCATCCTCAAACTATGTGATTTTTGGCCAGTTGCTCCAGAAAAGAGCCTAATAACGTTTCCTCCTCTTTCCAACAGCTCAGGTGGAGGTGAGACCAGCAACAGGACAAGTCCAACAGCCCAGCCCCAGAGGTGAGCTCATTCTCTTGTGAATGGAGAAATCTCCCCTGAGCACTTTTGGTCTCCTGGAGCAGAGGGGATGCATTTCAGCACCGCTAACATTGCTCAGGATGCCCCGGCATCCTGCCAGCTCTCTGAAAAGTTAGAGATGCCCATCAGGCATCTCCATGGTGACCCCGGATGCTCAGCCTTCGTGTCAGAGTGGCAGCCCATCAGGTCCATCTCCCACCGCCTTTTGGAAGGGCAACGGGAACCGGGAGGGCATCTACTTCCACCAGGTGCGCTGCCAGGCTGCTGGCGGAGCAACGTGCCAGCGCGTCTGGTGGCTTCGACCTAGGGATCCAGCCAACCGGCTCTTCCAAGGCAATAGCAAAATACCCGGTGAAGTGTGAAGGTCTGGCAGAAACGATCCGGCGTTTTGGACCTCTCCCATGGCCAAGGTGAACGGTGCTGAGCTCAAAAAGGCTCAGGCAGCCCATGCATGGTAAGCACCATGTGGCCCTGGAGGAGGGCTGGAGAGGTGGTGGAGGAGAAGGTGAGCGGTGCCAGCTTCATAGGGCAAACCCACGCATTTGCCTCCTGGCCCACGGACAGTACCGCTACCCACAGCACAGTGCAAGGGGGAGGCAGCTCCAGGCAGCACTTACCTTCTGGTACCTGGCCAAAAGTTGAGGTTACGTGTGGAGGAAAGTCCTGCCTCCCCTTGAGCGCATTCTTCCTGCCAGCCTTCCTCCATGCGTTGTGAAGGACGTGAGGCCTCCTTTGTGTCGCTCCTGGTCCTGGAAACACATGGAGTCAGCAGCACCTCTGGCCTGAGGACCCTTATGTAGCAAAACCAGGCCTGACCCACCCTAATTAACTTTACCCAGCTCCAGCTGGCATCGTGACACCTCATTCAGTCCTGGCAAGCACCAGATTCTTACCCCAGGGGCACCTGGGATCCCATTTAGGTAGACCCAGTTCAGAGAGGGGCCCACTGAAACTGCAGGGTAACTCCTCCGAACACGTCTCTCAGCACATTCAGACTGTTCAGCCCCTACTGCCGACACTGGTGGGTGTCCCACCTGCAGCAGATGTGCGTAGACCATCTCAAAGACAAGAGACGGTTTCCTTGACAGCTTCTCTAAGTTATCAGTATACTACCTCTGCTGCCACCTTCGTCATCGGATCATCCCGTAGCTTATTCCGTGACCATGCTGTGGAGCATCCAGGTCCTTCCACAGCGTCCTGGACTCTTGGGTTGGGAAGAATAAGCCCAATGAGAACTGGTTCATGATCTTGCTTCTAAAGGATCGTTTGGATCCTTAGCTCTAGCTCCAGGTGAACACAACCAGGCAGCACGCCCAGCTGCAGACAGTGTTCCCAAGGAACCCAGTGCTCCCAGTGCCCAGCCCCACTCTTATGGTGTCTCAGCAAGGAAGGTTTGGGGGTTTGGTCACCCCAGGCTCATTTTAACTCCAGAAGGGTTCATTATTACCACGTCTGCTTTCACCCAAACACCAGTAATGAGTTGCACGTATTTTTTCCAAACTTAGTTTCCAGTTGTTTGTCATTTTATGGGCTCATAGAAAATACCAGGGTGATTGAGCAGAGGAGATAACTCATGTGTGTAATGGGTCAGCATGAAAAGGGGGTTGCTCATCACTGGAGCAGAGAGATGTTGATAAAATACAAAGGATGACGCTTGGTCTAGCAAAGTACCTTCTGCATCTCCCAGGAAGTGACATGCTGCTTATTTAATTAGGAAGGTCAAGGCTCTCTCCTGAATAAAGCAGAAATAGCCTTCAAGGGAAAAAAAAATAAACCTGCCTGGGTATCATGGAGGACGCTAAGAAAAAATAGCTATAAAATGTCCACAAGACAAGAGCCACAGTTTCTGAGAAGGGGGTGTCGAGAAAGCCGGTCTGCTCAAGGGGGAGAGCCCCCCTTCATATTTCATGCTGCTAATGTAAGCAGATGTGCCGTGCTTTTTCCCCCCTTCATTTCTTTACCTATGTCTCTTAAAACATTTGTAACTGCACTACCTACCTCAGATGTGCTTTGCGTTGCACATTAACCCGGCTTGTCTGAGGGCAACGATATGCTAGTGGTTAACAATAAAGCACGTTGCCCCAGGGCTTGGCTAAAGCATAATTCAGGTTACTGGACACCTTAGCGAGTGATCCCCAAACCTTCTGCAGGGGAGCCGAAGACTAACACAGACCGCCCCTTGAAAGGCTGAACGAGCCATTTCGGGAGCTGGTCCCATGGTGGCTGGGAGAGGACAAAACCTCTCCAGGGACCAGCGGTGGCCAGGAGAGCTCGCTGGCCTCCACGCGAGGTCAGAGGGATGGAGTCCATCACAGGTGCCTCAGTCCCCCGCGCTGCCTTGAAAGGATGAGTTATTTGGAGATTATAAGAGGATTAATGCCTTAATGACGGCGCTCAGCCCAGCCAGGATTGCTCTCCCCATCTAGAAAAGCCAGCAACAAAAAGCAAGCCAAGCAGCATGCTGAAGGTCAGCAGATCCATGCTCTGACAGACACGACAGCACAGCTCAGGCACTGGCAACCTCCCGTGGCAGACGTCCTGCCCGCAGACCTTCAGCAGCACCATGGGCCCTGCTCCTGCTCAGAATGAGCAGCATCCAGCTGCCACAGCCCAAGGAAAGGGGACGCAGCCGGTGAAAGGGACCCAAAATATCAAGGCTGGGGACAGAAAAGTGAGGGAACAAGGCCGCGCTTCCAGGTCTCTGCCACAGGACACAAATGTTACTATTTTTTGTTTGCTTGGGTTTTGGTTTTGTTTTTTGTTTTGTTTTGTTTTGTTTTGTTTTTTACAACATTTGCTGAATCTTTGGTTGCTGAAAGCTTGTTCTTCAAGGAACAAAGAGCAGCAGTGATCGTGGCAATGCCATTTTTCACTGAAGAACAGAAAGTATTAGAAACCTGCAGAAATACTTGCAGTCCCCTCAAGCACAGAGACGTGACACTCGTACTCCACTCCCCACCCCGCTCCATGCCAACCATTTGGATGCTTCCAGCACCCTGGGGAGACCTGTGGCTTCACCAGGCATTTTAGAAGCCTTAGGTTAATTTGTGTGCTGGTGCCTCCCTGTGCTGGGGCCAAGGGCAGGGTGTCCATGCGGTGCCACATGTCCCACTTGGAGGAGACGGGTCACGCTGTGCCCTACTAATAGCCAGGGACCAGCTGGGCTTGGCTTTTACGGGCCAGCAATGCCACCCGAGATGCTATCATCTGCTATCAGAAGCACCTGTTCTCTCACCTGTTCCCATCCTGAGGAAGGAGGCAGGTAGACCCTAGATCCAAAGCATTGTCCCCACGGTGTTTCTTCCTGGGGGTTGTGGCATCTGATTCACTTCTGGGACACCTCCCAGCCTCATTGTCCCGCTGCAACCTAAATTCGTCCTGACCCCTCTTGAGGGGACTGTCCCAGCCATCAGTTAGCCTCCTGGCTGCATGGATACCAGGAAACCGAGCACGGGTTTATAGTTCAGTGGAAAGTTCTGCTGCTATCTTAAATCACAAAGCACAGCTGCTGACACAGCAGAAGCTGCAAAACGAACAGAGCATTTGAGCAATCCGCGGTTTGGAGGCCGCTGGGAGGAGAATAAGCGCGGTGTGGTGCAGCTCTGTTGGAGGGAGAAGGAAAGCACAGGACAGAAGAGTAGATTAAAACTCATCAGAATGCCATTGTAATACTCCATGCAACACAAACACATCCTGGCGCCTCAAAGTTAGCCTGCAATTGAGAGAAAATGGCAGCTGAGATTCAACATCTGCAAATGCAAAGCACCGCGTGTGGAAAAAAAAAAAAAAAAACAAATGCCAAATACATACGCACACGCACGCAATAATGAGCTCTAAATGAGCTATTCTGAGTCGGGAGATGGATCTGGGGCATCTTTGTGGATAGGGCTGCGAAAACACCGCCTCGGCGACGGGCAGGCAAAGCAGAGCTAATGCTAGGATAGGGTGTTAGGGGAGCACGGAGGGCAAACCAGAATTCGTCTAAAACCCAGTTACACCCGCGCGTGGAGCAGCAGGCCCAGCCCGGGACCCCCATCTCCAAGGGAGTGGTGGAGCCTGAGCCCACAGAGGAGGACCAGCGATGGGGAACGGCTCCCACCCAAGGCGAGACGCTGCAGGCTGGGGCTCGCCGGCGTGGGGGTGACCACCGCGTTCACGGACACCACGGGAGGGGGAGACGGGGATATTATTTGGCATAATGCAGGAGCCGGCGGGCGTCGCGTGACACGGCCGGGCAAAAAGTGTGAAATGCCAGGTGTTGGCTGGTTCCTGAAGGGCATCACAAGGGCGAATCTGCAAGTTAGTTCCCAAACTGATTGGACAGATTCGTAGCAGAAAAGTCCATCTGTGGCCAGCAAACACCCCAGATTACAAGCCGCCTTCAGCAGGAAGGGCTTGCCGCGGAAAGAGCATTGCACACGTGCTTTCTCCTCGTGCTGTCCTCAGGCATCTGCCAGCAGCCTCTGTGAGGGACAAGGCCCAACTCCAGAGGCACTTTTGGGCTGGTCTGCTATGGACGCCCTACCCCTGCCACGGACAACGCAGCGACCAACGCGAGGGGCTCCCGCATCCCCTGGTTTCACGTGGGGCTGGTGACTGCTGAGCTGCACAAGCGTGAAGAGGACCTGGTGCCCCCGGGTGAAGCCCCTGTCCCCAAGGACGGGCAGGCGGTGCACGTCAGGAGACCATGCCCCGAGCAGAAGAGCAGCCCTCATGCTTTTTCCAGCTGTGGGCATCTACACTAGCCTTTGTCAAGCTCAAGTGAATCTAAAATACCCTTAAACACCTTCGGTCTTCCCACCACCCCTTCTGCACCGACTGCAGAGCCACGGTGACCGCAAAACGCCTGCGGAAGAGTTAAAGTGCTTTCCTCAGCGAGGCAGCCTGCAATCTTCTTCTCCACCCAATGGGACTCAAATAACCTAATTCTTGCTCTACATTTGTATGGGCTCTCCTTCCCCCAGATCACCCCTGGAGAAATGACAGCTATGTGGTAAATACATGTAATCATGCCACTCTGATAGCTTCTCTTGTTCTCTGGCCATTCATTCATCTCCCTGGGACTTAGGTGAACATTTTACATCCTGCAGCAAATGCGAAGAGCTGCCTTTATCTTAAAATCAACACAACAATAAAAGCCTTTCTTCTTTCCCTCCTCAAAATGCAAATTTTTAGCTTCAAAAATATCCTGGCACGCAGACAGCTGTTGCTGGCCATGACCTTATCTCAGGCCAATGACAGATTTCCCATGCATGAGAAATTGCAGGGCTTTAAAAACCTCCTGAATGCCATGGTGCTGTGGCCAGGGCTCAGTGCTGCCAGGGCAGGTAACCAGCATTAGGGGACATGGTGGAGCGATAGAGCTCGGTAGGTCAGGTTGATGGCTGGACTTGATCTTGAAGGTCTTTTCCAGCCTGGATGACACTGTGACTCTATGAACAGCGCTCGCTGCAAGCAAAGCCTTTGCTTTATGGCAAAACCACCACCAGAAACCCCCCACTTCACCCCTCGGGGTATTCTTTGGTTGGGAAAACAAATAAGGAGCAAGGAAAAGTGCAAAAAAGCTCTCCAAGGGAATTACCTTCTTCCTGATGATCAATATTTCTAGGAAAGCAGGAAAATTCTGCACATTTTTCATTTCTCTGGACGCACGTTTTGGCTGGGGCAGCCGCAATGACGATGGGATGGCAGAGCAGTGCTGGTGGCTGTGCTGGTGCCGGGCCAGGAACATCCAAGTTACTGTTAAAAGAAATAAAACATCATCAGGACTGCGGACAAAACACATCAGCTTCGCATCCAGCTCCCATGGGATCATTCCCTTGGGGGCTTGCACCATTCCGGCTCATGTTCATGGTACAACTCGGGTTGCACCGGTGCCACCTTCTTTTATCAGTGGTCCCTGGCTGGATTTGTCCTTCCTGTCAATGCTGAGCCTCCACTTTCCAGCCATGGAGAGGAACCACGTGAAGAGGAGGCGCAGTTCGGGTGCAGCAGGGAAATCACTGCTGTGCGCTGGCATGGAGGCAGCGGCAGAGCGCGGCGTGCCGGTGGGACGACGTGCGGGGCAGGGTTTGGTGCAGGTTGGACGCCAGGACGAGCGGTGCGAGCGGACGAGCAGCCTCGCGCCCAGGACGACGAGGGTCTGTGCAGGACAGAGGCTGCCCGTGGGAAGAGGGGGCAGTGGGGAGGAAAGGGTGCTGCTGGCTGGGGCTGGAGCCAGGCAAGGGAGCGCTAAAGGCCAGCGGGCAGATGGTGAAGCGGCGACCAGAAAGTCACCGCGGCCATAAATCTCGGGGAGCGGAGACGGGCAAGCCCCAGGTGGCTCGGCAAGCCTGCCCGGCGAGCCCAGCGGTGCCCAGGCCGCCCCGGGCCAGCGGCCGCGCACGGTGGGACGGGGGCCAGCGATAAAATTAGAAAAGCGTTTCCCTGCCAGCCCCTTCCGCGGGCTGCAGGAGCCGCTAACCCCTGCGGCACTGCCCCGTTTTGTGGGCTGGGGGAGTTGCTGGAAAAGCGGGATTTTTCTGCAAGCTGCCGCTCCCACCTGGTGCATCTCCAGCCAGGCGGCGGGGGCAGAGGGAGGGGGATTTTTTTTGGACAGCCCGTTTGGTGCCGGGCAATTCCCCTCTCTCCCTCTGCTTTGTGCACCAGGCAGCCTTGCAGAGGCTGATCCCCCCCCCTCCCCGAAATGGCTGCTCATGCACCCCGTCTCCAGCAGCTCTCTCCCTGCTGCACCACGCTGCAGCCTCTCCGCAGCCACTGCCTCCCTCTGCAGCACTTGTTGTTATTATTTCTGTCCCTAAGCATCCTTTAAGTTTCCACTGGGGGACAGAATCAGAAGGGAAAGCCTTTTAAGGATTTCTGCCCGCTTGGGAAAGCGAATCCCCCCCAAGCCAAGAGAGCTGCGAGGGGGATTTGAGTGCAGGCAAGTGCTCAAAGCCGAAAGGGCAGAGCGAGGGGAGGGGGAGCCCAGGGCACGCTCTGAAACCAGAGCCCCCGGCCGAATCGCGGCTCCTTCCTCCGCGGTACGAAACTCGCAGCCTCCTGGCCGGGCTCGGCGTTGGCAGAGCACGGATGGTGACCGAGCGGGGCAGCTCGGCGTGGCGGCAGCTCGGCGGTGGCCCTGCCGCGATGGGTACCATGGACCTGAAGGAAGGTCCCAGCGCCGTGGCGATCAACCTGCTGCTTATCGTCCGCCCCGAGCAGAAAGGGCAGAGGGACGGACAGATGGATGGCGCAGGTAAAGCCCCGTCCGAGGGAGGGGAGGGCTGCAGGTGCGGTGCCGGCTGCTCAGCGGGGCCGAGGGCTTTTCCCCTCCATCCCTCCCTCCTGTTTAAAGAGAAGTGCTGCAGAACGCCCAAGCTTCCCATTTTTTGCAGGAGAGCCCTCTTCCCCTGCACGCTGCGCGCTTCTGGGCGCCGGCGCGTGCCACTGCGGCTGCAGGAGGAGGGGACACGTGTGGGCCACCGCTGGGGACCACGCGTGCACCTCGCCCTGCCCCGCGAGCAGCCGAGCTTGGGGGCAAAAGTGTTGTGTGCGAAGGGTATGCAGGCTTTGTCCCCGCAGGTGGCTGCCCCGAGCCATTTATAGCTCCCGTCGGTGCCAGTCTCCCTGGCCCAGCTCCTAGCCTTCAGGGGATCTTCCAAAAAGCTGAGACCATGCTTTGCAAATGCAAGGGGAACTTCCTGCAGGAATAAAAGGAGAAAAAGGAGTGTTTCCTGCTCAAAAACCTTGGGGAAAGGCTGGCTGCTCCGGATGGGCTGATGCCTGCTGGGTCCACGTCTCCAGAGGAGGAGGGAAGGGAGCTACGTCCGCGCGTTTATTTGGGAAATAACGCCCAGCTGACACACTGCTGTGCCAGCACAGCTTGCCAACCTCGTATTTATGTTTTACAGGTTTGCAGGACGATGGAAATGGAAACAACAGACCACAGCCGCTGCCGAGGAGAGACCTTAGCGGTACGTTACCTTCTCGCTCAGCGCGTGGGAAAACCCCGCCACCAAAAAACAGCAGGCAACGTCCACCCACACGCTTTTAGTGCCCGGCTCTGCCTCTCAAGCAGCAACGTGCTTGAAGCAACCCATCCCCTTCCACACCTCGGGGCCTTTGGTGTGGACTCAGGGCCCTTGGGTCATGGGGGGGGCGGGTCCCCTCCGTGCTCCCCTAGGCCCCACGGCCAGGACGTGCATTGGTGACACCAATGACACAGCGGTGGCAGAAGAGCCGGCAGCGCTCTTGATCGCCTGGCACCACAGAGGTTAATGCGTTCCTCCGTTATCAGCATCTCCACGGGCCCCTTTCCCCCCGCACGGGGTGCAGGGGAGAGCTGCAGGTGAGATGCTGAGCGCTGCATCACACTCAGGGACCCCATCGCTTCCAAGCGACCCGCACCCCTCCACACCCCCAAGCGCTCAGGCCTGTGGCACCCCGACATTTCAGCTGCGCCCAGTGTAGCGAGCACATCTGGGCATCCACCGCCTGGAACGGCGGGTGAGCTCCTCGAGCCTCTGGAGCGGGGCCGCGTGCCACCTTTTCACCCCACGCCACAAGCGAGCCGCCTTCCGCATCCTCGCTGCTCCGCTCTCCTCATGGCACTGAGATGTTCTTCTTCCTCCAAACAGGCCAGCAAGCCTCCAAGGAGCCCCACAAGCAGAGGCAAACCGTTACTTCTTACACAAATGAAGGTAAGCGGCCACCCAAGGGATACAGGTTTTTCAGAGCAGAGCTTCAGTGAGCTCCTGCTCAAGCTGTTTTGCAACAAAACATGCTCAGAACACCCCAAAACAAGCAAAAAAAAAAAAAAAGCCCCACACTGACAATTTGTCATCTTGAGCAGGAAGAATCAAAAATGCCACAGGAGCTCAGAGAGTCCTTGGGTAGTTCCACACCCGAGTGCCTGGGGCACAGCAATGCCTGTGAATGCTTCCTGTGGTCTTCTCAGGACTTCACTGCTGTGAACCCAAGTTGTCCCTGCAACGGTTATGGCAAGCAGACAAGTCCCAAAGGAGTCCAACACCACGGACACAAAGCTAGGTGGCACGAATGGCACGTGGGGAACAGGGCCACCAGTGTCCTGCATCCTCTCAGAGGGGATGCATGGAGATGGGTCCTGGAGCACCCGGGTTCGCAGCATCCCCCTGACCACCGGGACGTAGCATGGGTGTAACAATCGCCAGATATTGCAGTGCTGATGGAAGGGGGCAAGGGCTGGGAGAACCAGCATCAGCAGAAGTTTGGTTCAAGACAGCTGGTCGCAGAGGTCCTCTCGTAGGGTAGGTCCCTGCAAGGAGCCAGCCCTGCACCAGCACAAGGGCAGCACTGGGCCAGCGGGGCCCTAAAGCAGCCCCAAGGGCTCGCCCGACCACCAAGAACAAGAAGAGCGAGTGTTTCCCCAGCAGGACAAACGAACGTCCTTACATCTCCTGGTGGAACCATCTCAAGTTTCACGCACTCTGCTGGCTCACTGCTAAAGACTTTCCAGCTCCTCATGGAGGACGTCTTCATTAGGAATAGTAGAAAACACCATAAAAACATCAGCAACCATTTCATACCGCCGGTTTTTAAAGAAACAGGTGTAGCACTTTGAAAATTTTCTGTGGGATTACTTTTTATCATTTGTTAAACATTGCTTAAACTTACTGGAAGAAGGCACTCCTCACTGCTAAATTTGTATCTTGGAAAACGAAGAATTCTAATTTATGGGGAAAAACTGAGAGTGGAAGTTGGCAGGAAAACCCACAAAAATCCAAAACTATAAATAATCTTGAGAAATAAAAAAATTACCCCTGCAAATATAAAAATCCTAAGGAAATGATACTGTTTGCACAAAGACATGCCTTTGAGAAACAACTTCATTTCACTGGTGAACTAACTGACAAAACGCACCAACCAGCCCTAATCTTGGCCCCCTGGTATCTGCAAGCATCCCAGTGTTGGTGCCAAGCTCTAGGATTTTAAAGGGTTTTCTTTTTTTACAGTTTTTCTTGCCTTCTGCTTTTGGGATTTAAGGACACTGAACTTTTCTGCATAATCACAGGAGATAAAAAAAACTTTTTTTAAAGTTAAATTCAGATAAAAACTTATTCTTTGATGAGAGTGCAGATTCCTACCTAATTAGCCGCTCCCAAGAGCTGGGTTTTAGGGAAAACCCCCAAAGCCACGAGGCTCTGGCTAGAGCTGTCGGAGGCAGCAGGTACGACGTGCTGGCAGCCCCAAAGTGCATTCACACCTTGACCTTTCGTCTTGGAAATAACCTCGTACCGCCTGGCCCAGCGAGCCCGCCCGCGTGGGAACTCAGGGGGTTGAAACCTCCTAAAATACTTGCCCCGAATGCCGTCACTTTCAAAAAGTTCAGGTACCTCTTATAGCACTTCCTGGCTTTTTCCTTCTAGTTCTCTCTCATGGTCAGATCGAAGCTTTAAGCAAAAGGCCCCGAATTTCCAGCGAGGTTGGTTGGGAGCACCGCGGCGTGCAGAGCACGATGCTCTCAGCCAGTGCTGCCCCTTACAGGCAATGGCCTTTGCCAGAAGTTTTCATATCACAAGCCAAGCCATTTCCATAGCTTTGAGCCTTTTTTCATTTTATTCCGAGAAAAATCAATGAAAGACATTGATTCTCTGTTTACCGTATCTCCGTCAAGAACTACTTAATACAGCAATAAACCTCTTCTTTAAGCTGCCACATGATCCTCGCTGAGGACCTCTGCTTTATTTATCACCTGCTTCATCACCTGTTACACTATAACAGGCTGCCTTTTTTTTTTTTTTTTTTTGAGAATTGAGAATTTTTTTGAGAACCACGTCAGAGGTGACCACGGGCTTTCTTACGACGTGGTTTATTCATTCTGTCAGGAAAACGGAGAGCTTCAGTACCTTCACAGATGCCAGAAGTGCTGCCTGTTTTGCTAAGGTTGAGTCATTTCAGTGATGTTTGGGCAATTGTGACCTGGGTTTGGCACACCGACCCCTTGGCTTGATATTGCTCTCCCTCACATTCACTTGCTGATTAGCGTTCCCTTTCCTAGCGTGTTTGTCACCATTTCTTTCAGGAACCCAGGTGACGGTGGAGATTCATCCCAGGGACACCACCCCGCAGCTGTTCAAGAAGCTCTCCTTCGGGAAAGGTATGTTCCTGGCCGAGGAACCCGCCCGCGGTTGAGGCAGAGGGGACATCCCTCCCTCCCAGGCATCGCACCGGCAGGAAAGCCCTGGGAGCCGGGGTGATGCTGCACCCCTCCAGCTGGGGTGCCAGCTGCCACAACCACCCGGTGGTTTCACTAATTGTGCCGGCGTCGTTACAGGTCCCCGGAGGCTGCCCAGCCTGAGAGGTCAGGACAACAAAGGTGAGGCTGCCCTGTGCATGGCACCACGCTAGGGAAGTTGCTCCCAGGAGGAGGCAGCTGTCATCTCAAAGCTCTTGAGATGCCACCAGCCCCTGGGGTCGGGCGCTGACCATGCTGCCCGGTGGTAGCCGTACATCCACTCTCCTGTGGGTGTGCACAGCGATGCTGAGAAGCAGCTGCAAGTGACAGCAAAACCCTTCTCTGCCTGGGGTGGGGATAACACGGCTGGTGATGGTCTGGGTCCATCAGAAACCCGCAGCAGCTGCTGAGCTCCCTGCAGAGGTACCATCTTTGGCCAAGCCGGAGCAGGGGCCCCAGGCAGCATCCGAGCTTCCAGCTCTTCCATGCCACCAGCGGCTTGGCTGGGGTTTGACGTTTCCAGCCCCCGGGCTGCAACGGGAGGCGTCTGACTGCCGGGGAACGCGGTGTCTGCGGTGCCCGGGGATGGCCTGGGGTCTCCCAGAATTCGTCTATATATATTTTTCATCTATGTTTGTTCTTCTTCTCTTGCCAACAACTTCTCACCTCATCCTTCCTTCTCCAATTTTCCAGCTTTCGAAAAGACCGAAGCCCCGCGGCCACCAAGCGGGAAAGACCTGCACGGTAACTATCAGCTGCACCCAATCCATGCCAGTGGGGTGCAGCGTGGGGCTGCCCCAGATAGGAAGCCCAATCACTCCTAAAACCAGGCATGCTCTGCTCCTGGAGGGCACAGAGCAGTGATCTGAGTTCTCCCACCACGAGCACATCCAGCTTCCCAATCCCCCGTAAGTCCAGGGTGGCTTTGGGACCATCACGCAGGCTGGAGATGTTCTCGTGGCTCCGTGCCTGGCGATGCCGATGCTGCAGACGGGCACAAAGCACGCATCCTGGCTGCCCAGCTAACAGCGCGAGCCTGCGTGAGTTATTCTGGATCCCACATCTGTGGGGAGCCCTTGCAGCTATAACCTGACAAAGATGAAAACCGATAACCGATTTTAAGAAAACATCCAGTTCTCAAAAGGCGAAAAGTAATTTTCAGAGCGGTATAGAATAGGAACCTTTAAACGCGTAAATCTACTTTAACTCTCTTTAGGTCAGCCTAACAGCCCTTTTCAGGGAAAACTGAGACAAACAAACCAGCCTGTTACAGAAGCGGCGTGCTCGCAGGCTGATTTTGGCAGGACAGCCGGCGCGGTGGCCCGCGTCCTGCTGGCAGGCGGCACCGTCCCTGGGGGCTGAGCCGGACCCAGCGCCCTGCCCCGTAATCCCTCCCCGGGGCAGGGGTTTCCGAGAAGAACAGGGCTCATGTTAGCAGAGCATCTCTGCAGGTCAGGAATAGACCCTCTGCACAGGGAGAGGAGATGGACAACTCCCCGAGGACTGGAGCTGGTGGGGTGAGCCCGAGCCCAGTTTTGGGGAGCTGGAGGGTGAGCACAGTGAGCACAGGCATCAGAGTGACGAAATGCAGCTTTTTGCTGGTTTTATTCAGGAAGTTGTGTTTTTGCTGGAGATTGCACAGCAGAGATTCTCCCTGAAGTTTCTGCATTATTTTGTGCGCTCACATCCAGCTCCCTGGGATTTTCTATGCTATCACACACCAAAGATGCAGGGCACCTCCTGCTCTAGCATCGCCCAAATTACACCAGACGAGAGGGGATGAGTCCTGCTTTCCACGCAGCGAGCAAGGAGCCTCCACGGGTGCCCTCGTGTCCGTAAGCACCCTCTGCCAGCCGTCCCTGCGGGACAGGCAGCGGCTCTGCCGCGTCCCCTGGGGCAGCCACAACAGCAGCCCTCCCGTCCCCAGACAATGACCGCTTGTTTCTTCCCAGCGTATCCATGGGATAAATCCTCTTTGAAATCCATGCCAGTAGATCTGCAGCAATTTGAGAAGCTGGATGCCTACGCATTAAAAGTAAGTCTCGTTTGTGCCTCCGTCCCTCTTCCCTGCATACATCAGCAGCAGACATCCCACTCTGGGAGGGAACCTATGACCAAAGATACATCTTGCTTGAAATGTGGAATTACAGCTTTGTATTTCTATTTTTAAAGAAGCTCGAGCTAGAGCAGTGTCCTGGCAGGTGGGGGTCCTACCAGCTTTAGCAGGACAAGGGATGGGGAAGGCAAGGGGATCTACCACAGCATTTCTTCACGCCAATCTCACAATGCTTCCCCTTCCGAAACAGGTAAACATCAGGAACAGCATAGAGGAGCTCGTTCAAGCCCTGCTCAAACAAGCCCGGACCGATCTGGAGAAAGTCCGCGTCATATGGATGTGGATATGCCACCACATAGGTAGGCTGAGATCTTCAGTTGAGAAGCTAATGCTGCTGCTGTTGCTACCGTTACGCTGCCATTGCAATTTACTGTATATTTTGTGGGTGGTTTCTCACAAAAGGCACAAAGGAAGGCTTTCCAGATATATCTGTCCAGAAATACCTTCAGAGGTTATCTCACCATCTCTGTTTCCACACTCCCCCTCCTGGCACTGCCAGGCCCTACAAGGTTTGCGTGCCGTACTAGTCCCCATCATTGAAGCAGTTGGAGCACAAAGCCGGGCTGCCAAGCACCAGGGGCTTGGTTGTCGCATCCAGAGCCCTCCAGCACCACCAGAAGCTCCATCCCTGCCACCGTCCTGAATCCTTCTCCTGGATTCAGGACAAGGCGCACCCCACAGTGCTGTTCCCAGAGCAGTCTCCGCGCTGGTGCCGTTGCTCTGGGCAGGTCTGGGTGTAGCTCAGCTGTCACCAGGAACCAGCAGGCTGCATTGACAAGCTTGGTGTCCTCACAGCTAGTTCTGCAGCTTCTCTGCTGGGCAGCAGACCACCGCTTCCAAGGAGCAGCTGGGACTGCCCAGCACACCCACTGCTTTTTGCACCCATCTCTCAGCCCTTTTCACTGCCAGCTTTGCCCCCATGTTTCATGGACATGTCTCACACTCCAGTTTCCAGCTGGTACCTAACTGTGTTCGTGCTATGGACATGTACACCAGCCATGCCAGAGCAGCACCTCAGAGAGGCCGGCTTCCATAAAACCCACCGGCACCTGCTTGGTTGCCTTTGCTGCCTATATTTGCACCCTTCTGGCCTCCACGAGAGCTGCCATCAGGCGGTCTCCCATGCCCTTTCCTCCCAAACCCCAAGCCAACGCTGGACTTTCAGAAGTAACCAAGGTGCAAAAAGAAGGAAAGAGGCAGAAGGGAAACCTCTCCTGCCTGGCACACTGGAGGGAGCAAAGCTCTGCTTGGCACCCCAAGCATCCTTGGTGGTGGCAAACTGGATTTGCTGACCGATTGCATTTTGCATGGGACGTGCAAAAACTCTTAGGGGAAGATGGGGAGAAGAACAGCTGTTCTTTCCCTCACCCCTCACGCATTGCCCAGCTCCCTGCCCCAAGTCCTCCTTGCCCCTCATCCCACCCAACCCTTCCCTCAGCCCCCTGCCCCTCGCTCCCCCAAGCACCCGAGCAAGCCCCACGCGATGACTTGGACCAAAGGTGCCGTTGGTTTCTGGTTGGAGGCTGGGGACAAGGAGCTTGTGCCTGAGGTTCGCCCTCCAGGAGCTGAGGCTCCAAACGCACCCGTGACCCAGATCCCCTTGGGATGGGCGGTCTGGGTTGGACTGGCCAGGAGCCCAGGTACCTTGCACTTGCTCGTGGGATGTCTCTGGTCCCCGACGCGTAGGCTGCCATCTTCTCACAGTGTTCATTACACCTCCTTGCCCCAGTTCTCCTTCCTTCTGTCAGAGGCTGACCCCTATGTAAATGCACGGGAAATAAATACAGTGCTAGGGATTTAAATCAGCTTTAAAAAAAAAAAAAAAACGTGGCTGTCCTTGAAGAGCACAAACATTATCGTTTAGACCTCATCCTAAGTGAGCGCGCTGCAACCTGGGCATCTCTCCCCCCCCATCCACCTCCCTGTGGCTGACAGCTCTCGCCGTGCAGCAGTGGCACGAGCAGAAACTCCACATTTGTAGCTGTCGTTCGTGCCAGGTGGCATAAATATGGCGCCAGCGCTGCGCAGCCGGGCAGCGCTCCGTGCCCTGCAAAGTGCTGAGCGGCTTCGGGGTGACCCAGCGCTGCCGGCCCCTTCCCTCCTCAACCGCCCTAGAGGCAGGGCGAACCAGCTGACGCAGCGCTCCTCGGCGCTTCGTCACAAAAGCGCGTTCGTATTTTAAGAAAGAGGTTACGGATGTGACCAAGGTTGTCGGTGTTGAGCTAACCTTCCCAGACCCGTTTCTCAGGCTCCGTTTGAAGGAGCCCTGCTGTGCTGCTTTTCTGTATTCGTTCAACAAATTAAGATTTCCTGCGCTTCCAGGTATTAATGTCCTGCCTGTGCTGAAACAGGATTCACTCGCAACAAATCGTGGCAGGTACTTCCCAACAAGATACTTTACAGGTATTTTTAATATAAATGGCTTGCAAAGAGTGCAAAGCGCTCTGACAACACCACGAGTCCAACCCCTTCGGACACAGAGCTCATATTTCATATTTACAGCCCCCCTGCACGAGGGCAGGCCCCCGAGGAGGCCAGCTTTTTCCAAAAAGGTCGAGTTTTCCTCCTGTTTGGATTCGACTGCCGAATCCCAGCCCAGGCTTAAAACCGGCGATGCATCCGGGTGGCAAGGCTAGGAAGAGCTATCATCACTTCTCTCCCACCAACCGTCCACGGCATCCACGCGCTGCACGCGCTGCAGCTCATTTCGCTTCATTTGCGCTTGCGGAGATGGAAAACCACGCAAGCGTCGCTTCTGCTGCCCACCAATCCTGCTGCCTCGGGCTTTGGGATGAACTTTAGCCTGTGTTCCTTCCCGCAGAATACGACGTGGTGGGCTACCATAACAAAAGCCAGCGGTCGAGCAAACCCATAGACGTGCTGCGGACGGGGAAGAGCGTTTGTGAGGGATACGCTGGGCTCTTTCAGCAAATGTGCAGGTAAATTAAGCTCAGAAACATTCAGTGCCAGGGAGGGTTAGCATTTGTTGTCATCTCTGTGCCTATTCTCTCTGCCTTTGCATTGACTGATGTGACTTTAAGCAGGATGTGAAACTTCAGCTTTCAGTCCATGCTGTGGAAAACCAGCAAGTCCTGGAAAGGTCAATTTTGCTCCCTCCCCGCTCCGCTCCCCAGCAGAATTTGCTTTGTGCCATCTGCTGAGCTTCGCATTGCATTAACATAATAGCAGATGAAAACACGGAGATAATTCGGTTAGAAGAGGCTAGGTTTTTCCTTCGAGCATCTGTACGTGAAGGTTAAAAGCATTGCAAGACTCCGACAAGAAGGAATGCTGTCTGCAGCACGCTCCCATGGCAGAGGCAGGCAAAGCCCCAGCAGGACCTTCCCAAAACCTTCTGCAAACGCCCTCTCCCCTCCACCGCCGAAGCCCCGTCCTGGCCCTGCCCCACACGTACCGCTCCGTTCCCAGCAGCCGAGGTCAGTACTGTAATGCCCATCTCACAGATACATCAGCATGTAACGACTAAAATCCTTTCTCCTGCCTACAAAACCTTGTTGGCTTCACTGGGGATTAGTCGTGTAAACGGGCGGGATTTTCCCCCGCAGAGGAGTGAAAGGAGACGGCCGTGGCGCAGGGCAAACCTCAGGCACCGCAGCGCGGGACGGCTGCACACAGCAGCTTTTGGCAGAGCAGCTAAGGCTGGCCGTGAGGGGACCAGCCTTCCGGAAAAGGGTTGTCCAAGAGGAGACAACTGGACCTGACGACTCAGGGACACAAAATCGGAAGGGGCCTCCTAGCGCCGGAAAGCAGCTGTGTAGTTTCCTAGAGCACGGGCTTGCAAGGGAGTGCTGCGCCTTCGCCTTCTCAGTAGGCCAGCTTCCACTGACAGGCTTTGGAAAAATTAAAGATCAGTCATCTGCTGGCACATGTAAGTAACAATTGGCTTTCCACACCATCCAAAAAGATTTAGGAAGATTCCCACCGTTAGATAAACAAAATCTACAATGAAAGGGACAGATCTGGAAAAAAAGAAAAAAACATACTGGGGGGCCAGATGCTAACATGGTAAATGCTTCCAACCAATAACATATCCCACGATATCTGATCCTGCTTTCTAACGAGTAAAATAAAGAAATAGGACGATAAAGCATGAATTTATAACTGCATCTTACGAAACAGTTATTAGCAGTTAGAAGCAGGGGAAATTATCATCTGCTCATCAAAAAGCATATGTTTGGTTCATTAAAAACATTAATCTTTCCAAGGATCTTTTTTACTGTGTAAAGGCTCTGTTGATTCACCCTTCGTTCCTCAGATCCAGGTTGATTATTCATTTTGTGATTCAGGAAACCTCCCAGTCATCCAGTCTGTCGCTTTTGTCAGTTAGCTAAATATTTAGCTCCTTTGCTGAAAAATTATAACCAAAGCCATCTCCGTCTTGCAAGACAATCTCCTCATTCCTTCTTCTCGTGCACCATTCAAGTCTTAAGATGTGTCTGAGCGTAAAGGCAAGAGGCAAAGAGCAGCCTTCTTACGTAAAGGTTTTTCAGGGCCAAATTCGGGGGGGAAGCAGTTTTCTAACATGCCTTTTTTCCTAGCTCCTCTCGAAGCAACTTTAACAAGCAGCCCACTTTGCCACTCACCAGGAGTCCCCCCAGATGCCCCACTGAAGTCAGCGTTTGACACCGAGTCCTACTGGTTCCAGTGCCGGCACAGAGAGGAGCTCCTCTTGCAGGCACAGCGCTGCCAGCTCCAAGCACAGCTTGGGCGGCCAGACCTCTGCCCTGTAGCCGAGAGTCCTGTCACAGAGGAAAGGTGGGCACCGATGCTGGGAAGCTGGCCACAAACCACCTGATGTTTCCAGACATCAGGCGTAGTAGCAGTGACCGTAAAGGCAGGCTTCCAAGCAATATTTTAGCAGCATTTATCAAGAATTGGCTTCGTGGCTGAGTGAACCCAGGAGTCTAAATTCATGAATTCAACTTCGGGCAAACCTAGCACTGAGGGAGGACCTGGGGAGAAACTTGCTCACCAGAATTAGCAATGAAGGTAGAACAATTATTTTCACGTCAGAGGTTTCAGGTCAGGAGCAGAGCTGATCGCACACCCCACGGTGCGTCTGACCGCTTAGCTGCTCCTTACGCGGCATTGGTCTGCCAACAGCCCAGGTTTCACATCCCCTTGCTTTTCCTGTTTTCTATGGTCCGCAGCTGTTCCTGCCTTTCAGGGACAGGAGTGTGCGACTACCTACCACAAGTAGAAACCATCCTGGTTTATACCAGGAGAAGCCAGATTTGCTTCTTTTGTCAAATGAAATCATCAAAGTAAACGTGACATGAAAGGGAAGAAGCTGCCGTTGAATTCAAGTGACACCTATAGCAAGATCCATAATATTTCCTACTCTTTTTGAAGCAGAAAAGCAACTTAGCTTTTAACCACCTTGGTGCACTAAGCAGATGTTGACAACTGTTCCTTAACTCATTTCCTCCAGTTCACCTTGCATTTAGGTCATTTTCTACCATCACATTGCCACGTCAGGCATTTCTGGAGATATTCTCAATCTTCCCCCTGCACCGTTAATCTATTTGTGTACAGTCATTTATACAAGAACAGAGACGTGATCACTCACTCTCTTCACCAACACAGGATTGCTCTTACAGGATGTTTTAGCATGTTTTTTGTCTGTCTTATTAAAGAGATCGTTACTAAGGTGCTCTGACCTTTCTCTTGGGAGCTTTGAACACATCCAAGCACAAACTCTTGTTGCACCTTTGCTAGCATTCACTTTAAGTGAGAGCACAGACGGAACGAAGGGCAGAACTTGTCCCTTAGTGTTCTGTCTGAACATACCAGCTAATAAGAACATCTAGAGAAGCCTGGGAGGATTAGATGCCAATCTCCATGAAATTAGTGGGACTTTGGTACTTAGCTCCAGCTAGGCCCCTTTGAAACTCCTGGGATCAAATTGTCCTTAAAGTTCCCTGGCCAGCTCTAGTCTCAGTAACACCGTGTAAATCCAAGCTCTCACCAGTCTTGTCGGTGGAGCGTTTCCAGATTTACTGCCCACATTAGAGTTCGGCTCACAAGTGGCTGAGGGCTGGCGAAGGCTTTACAGACCACCTGCGACACCAGGTTTCTCAGTGGCATTCCTTCCAGTCTTGCCACGTTCGTTCTGAATACCTCGTGGGACGGGCCGTGCCCCGCTGTCCCTGCCTAACAGCCCGCGCTGAACCAGGGCTGGCCTGCATGCTCCTGGCCACCGGCCGCTGCTGTTCTCTGCTGGCCATCTCGAGCAGGAACGGTGTGCTGCCACGTTTCTCCTCTCTGCGTCCTTCGTCTTCTCTCTGCGGGCTACCCAACTTGAGCTCCCAGCTGACTCTCAGTTCTCTTTTCTCAAAGACAGAGGATCAAACAACTAAGCAACGCAAAGTCTTCCGGGTTTTAGTAAGTCTGTATGTGAAGCTGATGGGACCGTCTTCCCTTTAAACCAGCATCACCTCCATGAAAAAGTGGTCCTCCCTACGAGCACTACTAAACTGCCGATTACCAGCCAGTATCTCGGTTATCGGACCCAGGCTTCTCAACAACCATGCTAATTATCTTCCCCATAAATATCACTTTTCTTCTCACTGAATTAAACCCACATTATGCAGAGAGTCTTGATCTTGAAGCATGCACAGTTTATCACTTAAGGTAGCTGTTCCAGCTAACGTGCTCTTCAATGAAGAAGAAAAACGTCAATACCATCCTACACAAAAGACTTGCTTCTAAGTGAGGCAAGTTAGATTAATGCTGAAATGCGATGCCAATGTTAGAATCCATTGCTATCAACAGCAGATAGCTTATTAACATATTGCTTATTTAAATCCTATTTACACTTCAACAGGTATTCATCACTTTTAAAAAATAAATAAATAAAGAGAGACTATTTAATCATTTGTACCCTGGGCAAGCACAAGGTCACTCTTTCAGGCAATTAAATCAGCCTCCACAATCCTGTGAGGTCTAAGAGATCTTAGCTGGTGTCAAACACTGGGCCTACTGTTACAGAGAGAACACAAGCATGAACAAACGCACTTTTAATTTATAATTACATAGGCTAATTGTGGAGAGCATCAAAGGGATTCCACTGAGGAACAAGACAGAGAGCAATTAAGCACACTTCATCTTCCTCATCCTCCTCCAGAAACGCTGAATTGACGGTGCATCAGGCAAAAGAGAGAGAACATGCAAAATCGGGAAGCGGAGGGCCCCTTCCTCCTATGGGACCCTCTGTCCAAACGACTGCGCAAAGACCGCGAGAAAAAAAGGGCCCTACACAACAGCAGGGCAACATCAACAGCCTCGGGCACCACTGCCTTGTGTTCCTGTCACACGCTCTCCCGGTATGAAGCTCAGCCACTAGCTCAGCCCAGAAAGACACAGTCTCTGCTTGCTGCCGCTGGTCAACGGGGAGAACTTGCCTGTCTCTAGAAGGGCTGAGGAGACGATGCCACGCTGGAGGGAGAGCCACCAGCCCATCAGCGGTGTCACGTGCCCCGTGTTTTGCAGCCCAAGCAGCCGGCGAGAGGCCAGAGCAGGCACGCCGAGATGTGCTGACGCACTGGTGTGGGAAGGCAGCTGGAGGAACTCTGCACAAAGCGGTCACCACGTCAAGGAAAACACGGTGCCCCAGCTAACAGCAAGCTTTCCGAAGAATTAGAGACTGAAATAACCTAGCCATTTAGCACAATAGTCTGTCACCAGGGTCAGGCTGGAGTTTTCAAAGAGAAGTACATTTGCACACTTAAACATCTAAAGCCCCTAACTCCTGCAGAACTCAACTACAAGGAGGCACTGAAGGAGCGGATGGTTGTGTTCTGCTTCACTGCGGAGCTAAAGTTCTGCAGACATGCTGGATTTTGCTCCTCGTGTTCATCCACGGTATTACAGTGAAGGGTTTAAAACTGAATTCTCCTGCTGCACCTTATTGTTTCCTTTTAGCATTGCAGGAATCCAGTGCATGAAGCTGTCGGGTTACTCTAAGGGACACGGGTACAAGATTGGGCAGACCTTCAAAGGGGACTCTGACCACGCCTGGAACGCCGTCTACCTTGAAGGAAGGTGGCATTTACTTGATAGCACCTGGGGAAGTGGTACTGTTGACGATTCTTCAACCAAGTTCACCTTCAGGTAAAGAAATATTCTGTCTTAATACCTAAGCCTACCACAAAAGCAAGCTAGTGGGTGTGGTAAGAGACACCAATGACAAATTTTAGGTCCCACAGCAAGACCCAAAGCCCAGAGCAAGGCATCTGGGCTGCCTATACAGGGGATGGAGCACGTTCCTGTAGAAGGGGAGTGCCCATGAGCAGCAAGCAGCATAACTGCTACAAGTGGACGCATTTTGCTTATCACATCTTCAGCTTATGAAATGCTATGTGGCACTTGATTCATAGCTTTCAGCTGCCTAATAGGAGGTGCCTTCGTGCTTTCAAACAACACACTGTGCCCCCCTCGTTCTTCAGGAGCCCATGGTTGCAGGGGACAGGGCAAATACCTTGATTTTATTCGAAAGCTCAGCATTTTGCCCTGGAAATAGAAAACCAAAGCTCAGGTTCCTTCTCTCCCTGGAGAGTTTCAAAGCCACAGACCTCAGCTTCTCAGCAGCCCAAAACCCTCTGACTTCCTCCTACTGAAACCACCAGCACTGTGCAGCGGAAGAAATTACTGCTTATAATTACTCATTTTCCTTTTATCTCTTCCTCCTCCTTCCAGATACAACGAGTTTTATTTTCTGACTCACCCGGCTCTGTTCATTAACAATCACTTCCCAGATAACCGTAACTGGCAGCTTCTCAAACCAACTCTGACACTGAAAGATTTTGAGAACAACGTGCTGCACAACAGTGACTTCTACATGCTGGGCCTGCTGACCGCGCACCCAGAGACAGCTGTCATCCACACAGGTAACGCCGTGCGGAGGGGAAGCTGCAGAGCATCTCTCCTCACGCAGCCCCGTACTCACCGTGTGCTGCCGTGCGTGTAGCGCGTTATGTTCCAAGCTCGGTTCTGGCAAGCAGAGTGCACTCAAAGCTCTTAGGGCCCAGAAGGGTCTTTTTTTTCTTCTTTTTTTTCAAGCTGAAAAATTAATGTAGACCCTGGGACTTAAAGAAACCTGAACTACTCTATCAGTCACCATCAGTGGTGCAAAATCAGAAGTATTACTATTATATATCAGCAAGTCTGGCTTGAAAATGAGATTGAAACATTTTTCTGTGTTCCAGAAGTTTGACTTGTTGAACTACGCATAACCAGGCACTTCTTTACATGATACTCAGTGCTCCGAGTACGTCCAGCAGCTCTTTTAACATAAAACCATTCAGGCAACACCACTGCCCTACAGGGCCCATATTTAGGATCAACTTCTTCAGATTTTAAAAAGGCTGCAGGAATTTAACTAGGTAACTATTTTTTCTGTGAATGCTAAGAACACAGAGTTAAAACTGAAGGGCAGCAACATTTTAGGACTTAATGTCGTCTTCAAGCACCTTGGGAACAGGCTCATAGGGAGGTAGATTATCTCACAGCTATGTACTGCAAGGTTCCCACACCTCCCTCTGTAGCTTCTTGGAATGGCTGCTGGACCAGAAATCAGGTCTTATCACATCTAAGCCCTTCTTGAGCACACAGGCTGGCGGTATGTGCAGTTGCATTTCACACAGACTTTCATATCCTGCAGGACCACAGCTCCATTTCAGTTTAAGTCAAAATAGGATTAATGCACATCTCCAAAACAAAGGCCACTTTTCACCTCATTCTTTTTGAGGGGCACTGGTTTCAGCAGACAGTTGATAAGCTATGACCCACCAGTTGCAGCTCTTTCTTTTACTGTTAGGGAAGTGGCAATCAGTTGGGGTAGATTAGTCTTTCAGAACTGGATGTATATGCAAAAAATGCACTGAAACTCCTATGAGGTTTCTTTTCTTACATATTTCATAGTAAATGGAACAGCCACCATATCAGTCGACTGCCGTTCTTCCACACTATTTACATTTAAGCTGAGGGGAACAGATGAACATGGCTTAATGACTTTGAGAAAACACGGAATGAAGCTGGAAATCTACCCACAGAAGACAGGGCGTCAGGAACTGCAGATCTTTGCCAAGCCCTCCAAATCCTCAGAAGAGGTCTACAACTGTGTGTTGGAGTATGCTGTCGAGTGCAAGTCTGTGGATGAGAACATGCGCTTCCCGAAGGACCTCCACCAGCCCGTTGGACCGAGCTGGTTCACAGAGCGACAAGGGTTCCTGAGGCCGTCACACCCTGACCCCGTCATTCACACCAATGACGGACGGTGCTCTCTCACCTTCACCCTGGGAAAGGACATAAGCATCTTAGCCTCCCTGCACTCCGATAACAGCAGCCTAACAGAGGATACGGGAAGGCAGCACATCATGCAAACCCACCGTGGCAACCAAGCTGAGTTTAAGATCCATCTCCCCCACGCAGGGAACTTTGTTCTGAAGTTCTACACCAAGAAGAAGTCAGATCCTGGCAGTTACAGCTACGTCTTCAACTACCTCATCACTTGCCTGAACACCGAAGTGAAGTGGCCAGCTTTCCCTCAGAAGTACAGCAAGTGGGCGGACGACTACGAAATACTGGAGCCGCTCTCCGGGCTGCTGCCAGCCAATCGCAATGTGCAGTTTAAACTCAAAATGCACGGGATATCAAAGGTGCTAGTTCAAGCCGAGGACACTTACACTCTGACGCTGAGCAGAGGTGGCTTCTGGGAGGGAACCTGCAACACCTCGGGATGCACAGAGGTGTTTGTTATGGTGCACGAGAATGCCAACCACAGTTTCTACTCTCACGTTCTGAAGTACAAAGTTGAGACCCAGTAACAGCTCTTCCTTGTTCTCCGACTCTCCTGCATGAACCAACGTGCCTGAAACCAATAAAGCCTTAGGAGATCGTTAGTTCTCTCAATCAAGTTTGTTCATTCAACAAATGCAGAGCAACATTTGCATGCTTTTGCAAGACCAAGGGCTCAAAGGAGTCCAAGGAGGCAGAAAATCCTGTTATGAAGGGAGCAGCAGTGGAAGGAATTAAATAAAATGCTCACATATGTTTCAGTAACACTGTCCAGACAAACGTTTTTGAAGGAAACAACTGACTGTCTGCACATAGGTCATTACACGTCATCAGTGATGGCTGGTTTCCAAATTATGGACCATAAGAGAAGTCTTATTATGGCTACTTAGAGAAGAATCCACCTAGTTACAGGGCAGGATGAAGAAAGTACCCTCTGGTTTTGAGCAGCAATATAGACCATGAGGAATTTCAGGATATTTAAACCAGGCTTCTGTACAACTTTAGTTGCAAAATACATCCCAGGAGAGGAGAAGATACAAAGGGAAGTTTTCTTGTGCACTTCATTGTCTTACACATTTAAGTGATACTGCGAAATGACTTCTTACACTGAATCTTAAATTTAATGAACAAAGTAATTTTTACCTTTTTATATTAGAGTATTTGAATTGTAAGCACTTTTTCTGTAATATTAGCACTGTAATCATATCTCAAGCATAGAGGTGTTTCTGTGATTAAAACTACAGTAAAATGGAGAATAAAGTTCTCAAACATCACTCCTTCCTCCAACTTGTCTATGCAAAACTGGAACTAAAGAACTCAAGGAGCTACATGGAACAGCAGGCTGAGTGACATTGTTATCACGTAAAAAAACATCCAGTGCCATACTCTTGGAAAAACCACACAGGCACAAGGTGCTCTTCTAGTGGATCTCACCGCAAATACACACCATAAGATCAAGGAACATTTTCATAAAATGCAGAAGTCCATGTTAGCATGACCCGACAGATACTATGTTTGAGCTTGAATTGAAAATAAATCTGTTCTGTTTTTGCATTTTATTTCATTGATCAGCTGATACAAATCCCTCCTCACAAAGGTGCTGTATTTCACACACGAAATACGTGGGCTATTCCTACACTCCCCTCCTCCTCAGCAGCTGGGTGGTGGAATTTTTACACGACAGTCACGGGCTGCCCATCTGCAGCGGGCTCCCTGCCTCCCATCCCTCCTAGGTTACTCCCTCTGCCTCAGCAGTCAGACCTGAGCCCCAGTTTTAGGCGAGTCCAGTAAGTGTGCAGGGCAGTGGGAGCTGCTTCCACATAGCAGAACCTCAGTGAGGACGCAGGCTGCCAGAGACATGAGTTGCCAGTATAAACACAAAGCGTAAGCTAACCCAGTTTACTGTAGGATGCTAGGAGTAAGGCAACGCTTTGGGTTGGTTTGGTTTTTTTTTGTTTTTTTTTTTTGTACTTTGAGACAAGGAGGCTCCATACACGACATGGAAGTAAGTTTTAAGTCCTCCCCAAAAGCTGAGTGTCTTTGCCCTCAAAAACTGGCAGCAGCTCCCTGCCGGGCACTAACGAGCCTTGTAGCCCAGCAGGTGTCCACTGCCTGGACAGCAACGCAGGCTGAACAGCACAGATGCAAGAAACACTCTAGGCAGTTTTGATTGCCTGGGACCTTGAAGGCTAAATCAAGCATTCTCTCTAAGTTCAGACTGCCCTGGTTCACTCTGGTGCGTAGCAGAGTTCTCTTCTCTTAGATCCCCTTCTTCAGATCAAAGAGAACACATTTCAGTACCTCTCTTTTTACAGGCCATGCTGATCCAGTCAAATCCATCACTTCTTACAATGGGAGGATAAGGAGGCATTCCAGAGAGCTTACGTACTAAAGGAAACTACTTTTTCCACATAAAAGGGTCATGGGCCCCAAACTAGATACCCCCTCTGTGCAACCAAATACTTGGTGTTCACTCATTCGCACACAAACAGACACAGCTGGATAAACCACCGGCTCTCCGGCTCTCCCACAGACTGAAATTGCCTCAGCCTCCAGTGAACGTTTGGTGCTCGCTCACCCAGGTTCTCGGAGGACTCCAGTATTTTGGACCTGGGACGCAGCGATGGGCACCCGTGGGTGGGCCTCGCGGGGCCCCGAGCCTCCCGCACACCCAGAGGCCTGGGCGTCCTTCCAGCGGGCTGCCGTGGTAAGGCCTCTCCTCTTCATCCTCTTCGCAAGCGTGAAGGTGGCTCCTGCTCCTCCGTCTCAAAGACTTCCCTCGCACAAGATCTCTCTCGAACTCCACGTGCTCCATTTCTGCCTCAAGGCTGCAAGAAGGGAGTAGAGAGGACACTTTAGTACACACTACTGCCCTCTACCTCAGGGAGTACTCCCTCCTCCCCCTACAAAACGCTACAAAACTCAGATACCTGTAGTTAAACATGTACGTAGGCACAAACATTTAACCCCTCAAAGTGAAGAGTGACCCACAGCACTGTCACACCCACAGAAGAACATCTACAGCACGCTGGAGACAGGCAGAGCCTGCAGCAGCTTCCCGCTTTTGAGATGCTAGCCTGCTGCAAGCAGAAATATTGCAAGCAAATTTCCACCTTTTTGTTTCCAACAGAAAGCATACATCTGGCTCAGTCCCGCAAGTGTGTAAGGAGTTCTTTGGTGCTATTGAAAGCATGAGTTCAAAGACAAAAAAACAAAACAAAACCTCTCCAACTGCATTAATTATAAAACTGCCAGGGCCAGGCGATTATTCCAAGGGATGTCTGACACTGCAAAGGCAGAGAAATAATGCCTGAGAAACCCTGCAGCCCCAGATAAAAGCACCTCAGAAGTCTGTACTTGCTGTGACACCTTCTTCCAGGAGAAACAAGTCTTTTCCTCCTCCCCCTCATAAAAAAAAACGCACATTCTTCGGTATAGCCGAGACTGTGAACAGCAGCAGGACATCTCTGGGACCCACTTCTCGGTTATCTCCGCACTATCAGCTCTCCCATTTCAGTCCGAGTTCTCCCTAGGCAGGCACTAGGACTGGACAGCTTCTGTAATCCCTGCACCACCGAGAGGAGCAATCACTTGGCACTGCGAATTCAGACAACTGAGTGTGTTTTGCAAACATCCCATTTCTCAAAGAACATGAACTAAAATACGCACGGAACAATTCTGTATCTCTGGCAGGTGCATCCCCGTGCTTCCGTCTACTCTGGAGTTAACCGCCTCGCCCTTGGCACAAACACTGCTAGTATCCCGGCGGATACTCCCGTATTTCCAGGCTGGCTATGAGAAAAGCATGTGCTTAAAAACAAGCAGCGCAGTGAGAGAACTGTTCGAGTCCGTGCTGCCTGCTGGCTGTCTCTCCTGCTGTCCGTGCGCAGCAGCTCCAGAGCGAGCGGGCGCACAAGGGCCCGTGGCACCCTGCGCCTGCAGCAGAGAAGGTGGGAAGGTCAGAGGGGCACGCACGCCACGCTCACTGCTGCGTGCTCCCGAGGTATCCCGGCCATACCTCCTAATGAGCAGGGGTAGGGGGTGGTTTGGTTTTGTTTCTTTGTTTGAATATTCTCTGGCTCTCCAAACAGGCTTTCCAGACATCCTCTAGTGCAGTGCTAATGGCCCATGTAAGCAGACAGTATTTAAAAGGTCTTCTCAGGTTGCTTCCACCAAGGTGCAAGCCAGTTATGAGGCAGATACGACGGTCTCCGGCACATTTCTATCTGCCAAGAATCACAAAAGCCTCAAATCCCATTTCTAGGAAAACATAAATGAGGATTGTTAGGCTGGCTTAGAAAAAGAGCTTTCAGGCACATCTTTTCCCCACCATTCCCTCCTTACAGCCAAAGACATCCTGCCCCCTCTGCACAGGGCTTACCATAAACCGGGCTGTAACGCTTTAAGTCACATACCCACTCAGTCCACACGGCTTAGCTCCTGATCAGCTTTTCCACACAGACTACTGTCTCGGGCAGCAAGTTCTATGTTTCCAGCCACTGCTGAATGAATGTAACTGCTCCTTCCATCACGCTACAAGAAAGGCTGTACAGCACACTCACACCTTCCCTAGCAGCTCCCAAGGTAAACCTTCTCCCTGCTACAAAATCAAAGTTTCTTTGGGGCACAATGGTTTGTTCTTCCCCAGGAAGCAAGGGGAAATTCTTCCTTTTGAGTAATTCTTTCTTAAGGCAATACAAAGAAAACGATACCAGGAAACATGGAGCCCTTCACCTAGGATATTGGTTTTTCTAGATCTTAAAAACAAGGTTACCTGAAGTCAACCTACATGGAAGTATATAAGTATTTAAAAAAAAAAAAAAAAAAATCTTAGAAGAGCACCTCTTAAAATACACACATTTTCCTAGACCTTCACCCAAGTATTTCTCCTGATTTTTAAGAGAAGGGAAAAGGCTGCAGTGGAGCAGAAGCGGCACACTCCCATGGAAGCCTGAGTGGGAGCGGGCGGGCAGGGAAGACGACTTACTGTAATTCAGCAGTTCCCCTCCAGCAAATTTTACTCTTCAGATCACATTTTTACAACCAACTCTGTGAATGAAGCTGCTCATTACATATATTAGAAATTGATAAATACTACAGGCTTATAGCTAAGTGAACAAATGGATCATCTTTAGTTCCACTCCTCACTTTTGCCAACATGAAGATGAATTGGCAAATCTCTCCAACGGAAGGGAAGCAAACATCACTGAGTCAAAACGTCTTCGAACCTTCCGCAAGCACTTAGTGCATGATGCAACGCTCAGTAACTTGTCTTCAAGAATCAAAAAACAGTTTCTAAGACATGATTGAAAGGTATCATTTAGAAAATAGTAATGCTGCCACAGCTGGAGGACCTGAGGAATCTGTAAGAGTTCTGGCATACCACATGCGCCATGGATCTATAGGTTCAGTGGCTCTATGGAGGAAGGGGAATCAACAGTTTGTTCTATTTTGCTGTTCAGTTTTTGCCAAAACACCTCATGACCAACAAGTCCTTACTTGAGATCTGGATAGTTAAGGTGGATGTTCCAAAAATGCCTCCCTGTGGGCAGCTCTGAACAGGAACCAAAGCCAAAGCTGACTATTTGCAAAATACACGACCATGGTTTATCCCCAGTTGTGGGCAGTTAAACGCCTCGTTACAAAGAGTGCACAAAGAGAATTCAGAATGGATTTGAAGGTTTTATCCTTGTTCAAAGAACTCCAGAAGAAAGCCAAAATAAAAGAAATTGTTGATTAAAAAATCCTCCACCTTTTCACTTCTGGAATGCAGAATTGCTTGATGAAGTGCAGTCCCATTTTTTGGGGCAACAAAGAGGCTGCAGTCTGCAGACAGGCATCGCCTTTGCTGAACACATCTGCCTAATCTGATGGTTGCTTTCTGCATGTATTGGTTGCTTTTGAATTCCTAGTTCTTGACAGCATTAAGCTGCTCTAGGACAAGGTGAAGCTGATGGAAAGGAACAAGAAACTTACAGACAGGGACAAGGAATGCCTCCATGCCTACCTTTGGCTGTACAAAGGTTGTAAACGCTCAACCATAGGAAGAGTTGCAGAATGCCGCTTGAAGAAAGGCAACTCCATAGGAAGCAAGTTCTGTTCACTCATCAACAACTTTTCTTGAGAAAGGACTCAAGAAACAGGGCTCAGATGTATTCTAATGCCACAGTTCGATCTGACTGGACAGTGTCCAAGATACTGCCTAGATTCAAACAGAACGATACCAGCTCACACAGCAGCTGCAATTACATCTGCTGTACAGATGAATCCCACTTGTTTGTGGGTTCCCCTCCCATTCAATTTCATTTTCACTTCCAACTACTATTCTTTCTTTTATAAGAGCTGTGACCACAATCAGAATTCAGCTATTCATTTCTCAGTTATTTTGCAGTACTCCAAACAACATGGAAGCAAGATAAAGAAGCCAGACGCTACACAAACATCGAAGGCCAGAAGGTGCAAGATGAACCAGGAAATATTAAGAAATTCCACCACGGGAAAAATAACTGGAGAAAATACAGGTGGCCTCAAGGAAGAGGAATTATATTTCTTCTTTCTTGAAGAACATAGTTAGAGGCAAAGGATGGAAAAATGGTTTATCATAGTTCCTGATGAGATTGCAACATAAGCCACAAAATTTACTCTCTAAATTTATATGAAGAAGAAAAGGGATGTTTTTCCATTTTGCTTTATTTCAATGCTTTTACATGTATAAAATACACTTTTAATACTTTACATTAAAATTAGCAAATGCTTTGCTTCTAAAAAGCACCATAATCTCATTGCGACTGAGTACACAAACATCTCTGATGCAGCCTTCTGACCAACAGCATGCTGACTAAAGGGTTGTAGTGGAGGTGTAGTTCCACTGGTGTAACATCCTCCATCAGATCAAACATGTTTAGAGAGGAGTTTCCTTTCCTCAGTATCCAGCCTGCTGATTCAGCTCAAAGTGGGAGGTAAGGCCTCTCACTCAAGCTCCAATGGCAATTGCTTTATAGGTACCTCCCTCAGTGCCAGTTTGAAACCATGCAAGTAAAGCAGTGTTCAAACCAAGTGAATCTGAAGAAACATTACTCCTGGTGTCCAAAATGTCTCACTATCTTTTCACTCTCTTTTTTCAGTTCCTCAATGTGAGCATCTAGGCATTCCAGGATGTGCTGGGATCTCAGTTCTTCCTCTTCCAGGTATCTTGCAGCTATCGATCCAACTGAAGCTGTAGGCAGGGGGCACTAAACAGGAAAAAAAAAAAAGGGATAGCAGGTATTCTCTCATTCTGAGTTCCATTCAGAAACGCTACTGATCAGCGAACCACACAACTAAATATGCTTCTAAGGATTGTGTCATTTCTATCCTATTGGACAGACTAAGCACTCAGGACTCACACTTGTATCATGGCTAAATGTCCCTCCCAACAGTGTCTAACCAACAGTGAAAACTTCCAAAGCTTTTGCCAAAGTGCAGGGAGTAAGACCAGTACCTCAACACACGTAACTCTCCTGTTTCAGCAGTTCCCCACACTGAGACAAGGGGGCGGGGGGCTACAGCTGAACAGAAACAAGCTCTCCATGTGCCTATATAGCTGTTGCACTTCACAGGTGGAACCCTGACCCCCAGAAGTATCAATAGGAATTGACTGCTTACTTTTGGAAACTGGAGTTTTGCTTCAATTACCAGCCCCTCCACTTCAGATAATGAGCGGGAATGATGTGGCTCGTGCAATCACAGCATAATTCTAGAGAAGGTTACTACAAAATCCCAATGGTCACCTTGCCCATTCGTCTTGCCTCACTTAAGGTCTACATTTTGCTCCTTGTCTTCATAAAAATCTCAGTGTGCAGTATTATCCCAGAATACAGGCTCCAGAGAAGGGAAAGAACTGCCAGACTGGACCAGCACCAGGAATACCTCTTTCTTTTATATACCTCCTCTTCCTGAATTAATGTGCTTTTGCTACGATCCCACAGGGGAAGTACAGGACAAACTCCCATCACAGCTCACTGAATGCCACTTCAGTTCGGCTAACAATGGTCAATGAACTATTCCAGATTCTTTCCTTTACAGTCAAGAATTGTTCCTGCTACTCATATCACTTACCCACAAGTTCTGAACTTACAAAAATAACATTGTAAACTAAGCTTAAATAATGAGTTGAAGAGAAGCTTCCTGCACAGGGGCTGGCAGGTGAATTACAACAGGGCTGCTTTCCATTACAGAAAACTTGCCTCAGTGTCTTGGCAACACAATGTAACTGGTTATTTCCAAACCTTGGAGTCTCGTGGTTTTCTGGCCTTCTATCAACAGGCAGGAGCAAAAGGAAACTGAAAAAAGGCTGCAAATAGCAAGAAAATCTCTCCCACACACATTTGGAGACCACTGCGGCACCTGCTACTCTACGATGACAAGGACAACGTCCTGGTATCGGTTCCTGCTTGCCAATGAACCTGCTCCCCCGCCTCAGGCACAGCCCTAGGAACCAGAGACTTTAGAGCACTCCTAAGCACTTGCATGAAAGTGGTAGCACCATCAGCATTTTGCGGTGCTTTGCAGGCAGGCATTTCACGTAGATACCTGCCCACCCCGCTATTGCCTACTGGTATGAAGTCTCCTCTCTTGATGGTAAAGGAACTGATTTAAAGACACAGGAGCTCGACCATGAGTAGGGAGTCCCAGCCATCACCAGGAGAAACATTTGTGTTTCCTCAGAAACCCTATTTCTACTTCTCAGGCCATACTGAACAAAAAGCAGCACATTTTCTTCTAGTAAGTGTCAAGCCCCAAAGCTTCTCAGGGCCTGAAGCAGAACTGTTTGCACTTTGGTACCAATCCTGCAATCTGAAGAGCTTCCATTTACAATACTACAATTCCCTAAGCTCCCAACATCAATTTTCTGGGCAAACCCACAAGCAATTTCAGTCTTGAAACAGTCAAGACCTATTCTTGGTAGCAAACCTCAACAAGATCTACAGACCTGACAAGCCTCCACTTACCTATGCACGAGCCTTGGAGACTCTTCTCTGGGCACCCCACAAAACAAAAATAGCTGTTGTCACAGCTTATAACACACAACCAGAGGAGAAAAAAATCCAAAGATTGCTAGTGGCAACATATCTGGAGCAAGGACCAGCACCCAGGCTTCCACTCTCACTGTACTACCACAGCCCTGGTTTGACAAATTCTAGTGTACGATTAGTTTCAGTGTCCCTCTGCCATTCCCCTCCACCCTTCCGTGCTCAAGTCAGTCTACAACTGGTAATTACAGCAGGTACTGGGATATATGGTCTTAAACACCTCAAGCGAGAAGTGGCTGAGCCCAAATTTCCTGTATGTTGGGTAAGTGTTTCAGCAGCTGAGCTGAGGTAAGAGGACAGAGAAGGTGCAAACACTGCTCCCTGCTAAAAAGGATGATAAGTGACTGGGAGAAATAACAACCTCCACTTGTGCAGTGAAGCACTCATTTCAGGCTTTCCTATCAGCTAACACAAATGGCTCCAAGTGCAGTGTGCTGACTACTGCAGGCTCATTCAGAGGGGTCGAACTCACCCTACTACAGTCCCAAAACAAGGCTCAAACAGAATTCTGGAGCAACAGAAGCAGGCCATGGTACACACTGATGTACAGCACCAGTATGGAGAGAACCATGAGCTTCTAGAATTAGCTTAGCAATTGTAACAATTAAAGCCTTTCTCCAAAGAGCTCTGAACTATAATTACGACTCCCATTGTCCAAGTAATAACCATCCAGCAGTGTTTTCTCCTCCCCGTTTTATGTTTGACATATGCTTACAGAATCACGCACCACACAGCCCGATCATAGACTCAAAAATCTGGCTCCTTTTGCCAGATGAGAACCCAGATACATTGTCAGTAGTTGAATGGCAAAGAGCTTCTCTGCAACTGCTTACCAAAGGCAAAGATTCTCGCTCATGATTTGAGATGGACTGCTTAGATGCTCCATCTGGAAAATCTTTGGTGTCATCCAGCACAAGGAGCAAAGAATCTGTTCCCTGCAAGGCACCCGGAGCAAGGGTGGGTGATCCCACACAGCTCTTCCTGCTTGTCTGGGTGGGTAGCTCACCAGTCTCAGGCAACACAGCTCCCATTTCAGCAGGCAAAGGCTGGATCTTCCATCTCTGGTGCTCCTCTTGATGATGCTGAATAATCTTGTCAGGCTTGTGATGTATTTTCTCTGTTTGTTCATCATGTTTGTGCTGTGACTCCTGAGTTGTCCTGCAAGGCAGGTTCGAAAACATAACTGTTTGACAGTTTGCCTCTGAACAGCTGAACTGCAGCAAGAACTTGCTCAGGAATAACAATTAACAGTTTACTGATAGCCCTGGAAATCCAAACTGTCTCTCTCTCATTTCCATACGACTCCCAGATGCACATCCAGTCAGCAGGGAATTCTCTCTCACTCTCCCACTACTGTAGATATCAAAAGCTACAGTATGCACACATCCTAGCACTGCAAAAAAAAAAAAAAAAGGAGCACAGCCGCCTGTGCCAAATCTAATCCTTTCACCGAAAACACCACATTCAGAGGCAGTCAAATACTAGCTGGCTTTGCAGAATGCAAAACAGCTGGGACTAAAAGCTACTGCGCTACTTAAAGCATAAAGGCAGATTCCAAAAAAGCCCTTTGTGTTCTCCCATACATACTATGTACTGGACATAGATGCTGTTCATAAACCACGTCATTAAAATCCCACACATCCCCACGCCTTCTGTTCTCCTTCATAGTAAGGAAGCAGCATCCTCAGAGTTATGCAACACTCATCTGTACTGCACATACCTGCTCTCAGGCTCTTCGCTTTGCAACTGCTGAGCAGTGCCCTCAGGTTCATCCTGGCAGACCTGGGTACTAAGCTCCAGTTTTGCTCTGGCCTCTGCTAGATCCCTCTGCAATTGCTGGTTCTCAGATTTTAATTTATTTAATTCAGTAGCATAGTCTTCACTGAGTGCTCTTAGGGTGATGTCTTTTCCCTAACAGAGAAGGGTTGAAGTCAAAACTTCTGCTCAGCAAGATACCACAATCAAATCTAGAGCAAAGGCTGGCAAGTGATTCTTTAAAACATATTCTACAATCCCAGTTTTGACTGACAAAATTTTCACGGCTTTCCTAAGAGCAAATCAATTATATATGCCTTATTGTGCCTGCATTTAGAAAGATGTGCTAATCTGCCTAGGAAAGGAAGTCTCTCTCATCACTGGATGATGCTTTTAAAAACAGTCAGGAAAATATGGACCAAGAGTTGTTCAGATGTAGTCCTTCTCATTATCCCAAGGCCAGAGGAAGATACATGACATCGAGTTCTCTTCCAGCTGTATAAGCCAGGATTCCCTCGCTTAGTTAAGATGCAAGCCTCTCAGCCTAAGCTGAGAACACTCAGGTGACACCCCAAGAAACTGAGTCTAAGCAGCTCTCCAGACACCAGAGCAGCAGGCTCTATCAGATACTTCCTCTGGGTGTAAGGAAACACATACTCCAGTGGCTTAGCTGCGGATGAGAAGTAACCACCCTCATTTAGAAACCACCTTCCATGTGATCTACCAGCAAAGCTGTTTGCAAGGACAGTTCTAGATCCCCTCACTCAAATTAGCAAAGGCCTATGGTAATAATTACAGAAGACTGTGCAACCATCTCCCTACCTGGAATGACCCACAGCCCTTCAGAAATTTTCAGTGGTAAAAGTGATTTTTTTCTTTTTTTTTTTTCTTTTTTTTTTTTAATATTTGAAACGCTGAACAACTTGCTGCTCCCCATCTTCTCCTTACCAGGCCAGGTGGATATCATTGCCACTGTTTCTATTCCTATGCTGAACGGCCTCTCACCAGGAGGGGAGCACGCTCTCATCCCAGAAAGTACAAGGACCAAAGCAGTTACAGCTCTGAGACAATTCAGAAGGACATCAGAGATTTGGAATCGGATTTTTGGGGTGAACTGGCACAAAATGGAAGTGTACCAAAAGTAGCAAAAACCATTGGCCAGACCCCATAGAGAAGAAACTGAGACAAGAGCTCTGCTTCCGCAGCTCTCACTACTCTATGACTGAACAAGATGCTCAGTATTTCTGGGTCTTATTTCCTCACAAATTGACCCTCTGTCTTGGGGTTTAAGCTCACGGAACTCTACCAAGCATTGTGAGAGGTCTGGGCAAAGAGTATTACTGCTCCCGGGTGGGGGACCCACAATACTAGTCCCTTCCCATCTCTGTTCCCTCGTGCATACCTCTAGCATACCGAACTCCATTTTTTCCAGCATCTCTGAGAGATGACGGTTTTCCAGCCTCAAGGTTTCCAGCTGAACTAGAATTACCTGAGGAGACAGAGGCAAGCAACAGCTCATAAAAAGAACACAACACACGTCCACAACACCGCACAGCCATTTTCCACCCTCAATTCAAGGACAAGCACAAAGCAAGTTTTGAGCCATTATTCCGGCACGACTATAGGGAAGATCTTGCAAGTAACCATGTACGGTCATTTATTTAGTTTCCAAAGCTGTCACCATCCAGACCTAGTTAACATGAGCAATCTCAAAGAATTCTGTACGACTGCCTGAAAAGAAGGAAGACAGATTCTCCATAAATCAGAAGATTTCACTGGAAGGGTCTCAAAGTCCTTGTTTAAAGGCTACAGACAGAAAGAAACTATCAACAGCTAAGAAGTAGGGTAGTATTCCAAGCCCTCAGATCCCTCAAAGAGACAGCATAAGAGTCTTCAGCCTTTTTTACCCTGTGCTCCACTGCTTTCCTCTCTGCTCTTTCAATCTCTGTTCTCAGCCGTTGTTCTAGGTCTGATGTGGAGCCACTTGCAGATGCAATTGTGATGTCCCGCTGGTGTAACTCTTGTGTCAACCTTGAGATTTCCTTTTTCATCCCTTCTAGCTCACTTCTGTGAGTTTGTTCAGCTTGAGAGAGCTGCTCTTTCAGCTGGAGGAAGATATGCACACACCACCCACAAGCTTTTAAAAGATATTTCAGCAGAAAGCAAAAATGTTGGACATAGTCATGCGAAATCTAAGTATTGGAAAACAAAAAGCTACGTAACAAACCCCTGTGCATGCTCGCCCTTCCTGATTGAAAACCACCTCATCCCAATCCTTTTCCACACCATAAACTGCCAACTGGGACAAGACAAAAGCTGCATGCTTTGTAGTACTTCAGAAGACCCATAGTCAATGAAATCACAGTCCCTTTAGCTAACCATTCTACCTCAGTGGCCAAAGACAGATACCCGACGGAAGATACTGGGACAAGCAAAGAAACGCTTTTGTAATATAACCTTGCAATTTGCAACACTGCCTTCCTGAGTCAGAGATGGTATCTTTAAATAGCCCTAGCTGGCCTTTTCTTACCTTAATTTGTCCGAACACTTTTGATTCAACAGTAGCTTGTAGCAACTAAAGCTACCGATGGCAAATTTCCACAAGCTAGCTATGCACAGGGTAAAAATATACCTCTTTGTTTTCATAACTCCGTTCAATGACCACTAGTCCCCGTATTATGAGAGAATAATCATTCCCTATTTATGTTGCACATGACAGGCATGGCTTTATTTTTAGTACATTCAGTCTCATTTCTCTCTTCCAGTTTGTTAAGTCCTATTCCATTCAGCTGTTCCTCGCATAAAGAACACGCCATCCTTTTGGTCATCTTTTTCCACACATTATCTTGTTTTATTAAATTCCTTTCGAGATGCCAGACCTGAATTGCACACCATATTCCGGTAGGCACACCAAATGTTTAGTCAGTGACATGCAGAACAACATAGCGTAGTTTCTTCCCTAATATTCTGTTCCGTTAACCAGAAATATTGAGCACCCAAACCTCCAGGATTTTGCTGAGAATTGCACACATTTTAGAAAACCAAACCAGGTGATCTCTGCCTAGCCATGTAAAGACCATATACATATATATGGTGATTTATGTCCACGTCACCTCAATGCCTCCCAAGTATACACAATAGAAACAACTGTAACAAATCTCTTTTCTCCTCATAGCCTGCAGAAGATTCATTGATTGGGTGGCTGTTTAAACATGTAACTGAGCACACATCTCTGGCAGGATCTGCATCTCTGTACGTTTAGAATAAGAGACGAAAGATTTCCACAAAACTGAGGGGTTTGCTCAAGTCCAATAAGGCTTCTACCCTAACCTGGCTCCAGTGAAAGCTCTCACACTAACTAATCTAGACCCTTATTAAAAGCCAAGCCTTTTGGAGGGCCTGCCTCCCTTGGGTCCACAGAGCCCTAAGGTGAGGTTTTCATGGCGGATGAGCTGCTCCATTTTTTCCAGACCCTGGATTCACATCTAGGTATCAAACCCGAAACAAACTCCTTTATTCACATACGGATCAGAACACAGTTTGAAGCTGTATCTCAAGAGTGGTAGGATGTATTACAGCAGAACCCATTCCTTCCCTGTTCTTCATCCTGTTGGGAGCCTGTAGAAGGCAGAAGCTTAGTATTCCAAGCCTGAATTTCTTTGCACGTTTGCCCCTCCAGCATCAGTTTGAGTATGTCCACACTGCAGAGAAGTACTGCACAATGTAGGGACAGGCCTAAGAGAGGCTCACGAAGTAAGCTGCATAGCCATGTACCTGCAAAACCATCCTCTTGATTTCCCCTTTGTGAGATCTGCTCCTTACCCTTCAGTGTATCACTGCCTGCACAACACTCCTGGCCTTAGATCCCATCTGCAGCTTTGCTAACAGTGCACTGCAGTCTCTGCTGAGGCACATGACGCACAGGGAACGGCTGACTCCACAAGTGTCTTTCCCACTCTCCAGGAACAAAGCAACATTACCTTTTTAATCTCTGCCTTTGACTCAGTATGGTGTTCTTCCATTGACTGCAGCTCTTTGAAATTCTCAGCCAGCTCTTCACTCAGCTGTACACACCTTGCATTTGAAGACACCAGGCTGGGTGCCAAATGTAAAACTACAGATTAGAATACCCCAAGAAGGAGAACATGGTCAGGAGAAACTTTGATCTTCCAAGCAGTCTCCTATGTCCGTCATAACAGAAACTGGACTCTAACCTCGAAGTTCCTTAGCAATCCTTTGCATTTGTATACCAAAATCCTTTTAAAAGGGATTAGGAAGCTCATCTAATAGATATAGTGGTTTCTCGTTTGTTTCTTTGTCCTAATAAGATTACCAACTTCCCACACAAACATTTGTCTGAAAACCACAAACTCAGAGAGGAACTTCTTTATAATTCTTATTTCACAGGTTTAGATCTTACCAGCTGCCTAACAAAGACTCCTTAACCTATTAAGGATGAAGGTGCTAGGCCTAAGCAAGCCTAAAAACACTGAGAACACCCACAGTGTGCAGAGAAAAGCAGCCAGCCAATTAACAAAACGCTATTAAACTACAAAATGAATATCGTTTGATTTCTTCAGCCCTTTAATATTTTTAAAAAGCCTACAAAAAAATCAGTGGGACTGGTTAATTTGATGAATACAACACATTAGGTATTATATTATTATCCAAGTTTCATTGCACATTCAGGGGAAGTAAGCAGTCAGCTACCTGTTCTCAAGATGAGTCACCTCTGACTGTAAGTGCTGTTCCTTCTTCTGGGCAACATCCAGCTGCAGGAGTATATGCTCCAGCTCTAGCCCCGGAGAAGACAACTGCTTCTCCTGCAAGCGTTCCTCCAAGGCCCTAAGCAGAAACATGAAATTTAATCTCAGTAAAAACCACCATACCACCAGTACAGAAAATGCAATCACCATTTGCTTGGAGTTCTCTGAAAATTACACAAAATCCAACACTAGGTGACACCGGTGTGCACTGTGAATACACAAACACGTCAGCTGGATGACAGCCCCCTTTTGAGTTCAGGCTGACTGAAGAGGACCGCATCCTATTTTGATGTTGGCCTCCCTGAACAAGACAGTTTCACTGCCATTGGCAGACACCCAGTAACTGCTCGCAAGAAACGGTGTGGCTGTTAGGTAACATACGCCAACACGTTTTGACACGGCCGTTGGAACCCTCTAGCTTTTGCACGCTGCCAGTGCAGAAGGGGAAGGACGAGATGATTTTCTCACATATGTAGTTACCTTACCAGAGCCCTAATCTTACATCATTAATTCAGTGAGAACTTTCACCGACATCGATAAGCTCAGTATCAAATCCTGAAAGTCCTCTGGCACTTAACTGAAAATGCAAAGGAAAAAAAAAAAAAAAAACAGAAACGATGCTCAAAAGCTCTGTGCTGCCTCCAGAAACCTAGCTGAGTAGAAAGCTGATTGATTCCTTCCACACTCTTCACTCAGAATCAGTTATTTCAAAAGCAAAGCAATCTGGCAAATGCTGCAAGGAAGCACAGCATTTGTGAGAAACTACAGTGTACTACCCTGTATATCAACCAATACAGATCCAGCTGTACGAAAACGCTTCTTCTGTCCTCAGTGGGAGAACCTGGCATATAGATCTGGATGCAAGAGCTTAAGTACCAGTGAAGCACAGATGCTACCTGATGAGAAGTTCTTTTGTGCGAAGAGTTTCAGTCACCCTGGCCAGCTCTTTCTGCAGCTGTTCCTGGTGCAGCTTGGAGCTGTCAATGAAATCTTCCTGAGACTGCAAGGTGGCTCTAAGTTCTATCTTCTCATCCTGTAACACCTGCATGGAATGAAGAAGTGACTGTAGCAAGATGGACCAGATCAGCTTGTTGCAATGAGATGAGAGGTTGAACAGATTTCTAAGGAACCCTTGAAAATACTGCAGAGCACCACATGGGTATAGAGCCAGCTTTGAGGCTCATCAGGAACTTTACAAAGGCTCTGGAAGGCTTAAGATGGCTCACTGCTTTATATTCAGTTTCCTAACAATTCCTCCACTGACCTCTAACATTTTCTTGGATTGCCTTAGTTCTTCTTGAACTCTTTGCTGATCTTCCAGAATCATCCGATTGTTTTCAGTCAGACCGTCCACTCTCATGTTTAGCCTCTCCACCTCCAGCTCATTGGCACAGATAGCATCATTGGCCCTCTCCAGCTTGCTGGTTAAGTGCTGGATTTCCGATCGGCTAGCCAGCTCCACTGACTCCAGAATCTGCTTCTGATTGGCAAGCTGAGTCTGCTAACAGTAATTAGGTTGTATTAAAGTGAAACTCTAGATAGTACGGTACATCAAACCTGCATTCAAAACAACTATCAGTTTTGTTGCACAATAGGTCACATTCTCAAAGCAAGCATAACTACCTTTCAGGGAATTAAGGCAAGCACTGTTCCAGGGTTACAAGACAGGGTAGTTCTGAAGCTAGACAGAATAAAAAAAAAAAGAGGGGCCCCTCTGATTCCAAAAGGGGTTCAAAGAGAATCCCAGAAAAGAGGATCTCAAATCACTCGAGTTGTCCAAATATGAACTAAGAACAAAGCTGCTTAATACTTTTTGCCCATTAAGAAATGACAGCATGTACAGTTTGCAAATACCATACACAAGCTAGAGATTACCCAATCATTAATTCCACACTAGGACAGAAAGCAGCTCTCGGTGCACAATGAGGGGAAAAAAAAAAAAACAAAAACCACCAAACAGATCAAAAACTGGGTGCAACCATCAATTATGCTTTGCTTTATGCCATAAATATCTGTTCTAACGGCTTGCTAGAATGCTCACTTTGAATGTTTCATTGTTTTAACGGCAGACAAAAAAAATAATAGTATAAGGAACATATGACTAGCAGACAATACATGCATTATTATTCACAAGCACAACACTTTACTTCATAGCATTTCTTTCCACATAGCTAACTGGTGAAATTTAACAAGCCAGCTTTCACGTAATCTTCTAAGAATATTCACTTCATGTATTCCCTTTTTGTATTGTACTTTATACTTTTTAAAGGCTGAAACAAAATATTTGAGTAGTCCTTTACTTCCAATTTCTAAGAGTAGCAATTCATGCCAGCTTCAGAATCACCACTTGCCTGACATACAATGCCTCATAACTGAGAAAACTATAAGAACCGTGCATTTGGAAGACTATGGTATAATTTTGATTAAGCCTTTTCATTATTTGAATAGTCATGACAGAAAATGTAATCAAGAGGGGCAAGAGTTTAAAATATAGCCTTTCTCAGCCCAATAAACCAGAGTGCCAGACTACCTGAGCATTTATTTCTGCATTAAGAAAACATTTAAGCTCTCTCTTATTTCCAGCCACAGAACATGCAGAGCAGCATAGAAATAAAGTTTCACCTCTTGACTTTAAGGGCTGCAGGTGTTACAGAGAGGTGCCCATCACTGGATGAGAATGCCATGCTTCCCTAAACTACGCTGAATGACATGAGGGGGACCCAGCTGAAAGAAGGGAAAGAGAAAGTACTCCATGGTCACAGATCTCAGCCTGACCTTGTGCCAGAAAAACCACGCATACAAAATGCATAGAAACATCCAAGACAAGAATTTAGTACTTTCATGCTGGGCTTGTCAAAGAAATTGAAGTTTCAGGCAGTCTGCTCACAGTAACTCTGCACCTAACTCACCTACACTGCTTAGGAAAAACGTCCCCAAGTTTCTGTTCTTCTGCTGCACAGTAAGTTCCTCTGTGCTCCAGTATACCAGCCTGCACTCCAAGGACACATCTGTTCTCAGACAATTGAGCTATCAATGATAAAAAGACAGCAGAGCAGCAAGACCTTCTGCTCAGCGACTCTCTCTGCATTTGTAGATCTACCAGTGTCAGCCTCTCACAAAGCCCCTGTCAGAGCCAGCTTCAATCCTGTCATCACAAACTTCCTCCTCGCAGGAGCTTCCACTCAAGAGTAATTCAGGAGCCCATTAAGTGTAAAGTCCCCAGCAAGAGCTTCTTATCAGTGTCTGCTGTGATTGTGTCAGTGTGACTTCACAGCTGTGCTCTAGGTCAATTCATCTTGCTCTGCTGCAGCACCACTAACTCACTGAACGATTAGCTTTTCAGGAACAGCAGCACCATTACTCCTTGCCTTTAGGAGACCAAAAAAAATAAAAATAAAAAAAAATAAAAACCCAGGGCTGAAAAATGCTGTTACTTCAGTACTTTGAAGTATCAGTTGTAGGGGAAGATTATTTTCCAGCATCATCCTCTGAGCTGGACCTACAAGGTACATATTTAGCTACTGGCAGGTAAACAGCTTTGAACTAGATGCCTTGATGTAACAGCTATTTTAAAGTGTCCTATGTTGTGGTCTCTGCCTCTTAGGGAAAGCTTCATCCTACCATCTTCTCTGCTAATTGGAGCAGGGGGAGGGAGAGCTGCAAGAGGTTTATCTAACCTCTGTTGATAGACTCCAGATCTTTTTTCCATACAGCACTTACACAAAGTAAAGCTTATTCCACTGGGACATTAAAAGTCATTTCAATGGCAACCTAAACTGGATTCAAGCCTGAGAGTTTTCATCAGCCTCCCTCATCGCCCCTCCCTGCTCTCCCACCTGCTGCTACAAACAAAACAAAAAAAACTTTCAGCACACATTAATTGTACCTGAATGAGCTCAGACTGCTCAGCCAAAGCCTTCCTCTGTGCTTCCAGCGATGCCACCTGCTGCTGGTAAAGCAAACGCTGCTTCTCCCATTCAAGTGATTTCTGACGAAACTCCTGCAAGGACAGCAGGGGTGGCTTGGAGCAGTACGTCCACTCAGTTGACAAGATTGCTCCCTTCCAGTTCATATCCATGTTTGCTCTCCCTCTCCTCATGCACCTTTCCCCACAGCGGGGAAACCATTAGCTAGTCATTTGATGCACCAACTCAGCAGTACAAAACCCCTCACACGCTGTGCTTGCTTGTATTTCCCTCCCTCTCGAGTTAAAACATCCGTGTCAATTATTGCTGTTTACAAATGTTAAGTGCTAAAAGATTCATGGCTAGTTTCATGGATTTGCTGTCAGAGGTTTAACAATTCAGACTGGCTTTAGCTTCCAAGACAGGCTGCTATTGAAATCACAAAGATGGCAACCATTAACTACAGGGTTTTAATGCTATCTTCTGCTCCACAAATTGGACACTACATCAGTCAGACACATTTGTTAGCCATGTCTACAGGATACATTAGAAGGAAACTGAGTGTGGTTCAGCTCAGCCTAGCAGGAAGATTAAAAGATGAGACATGGTTGAGAAGAAGTTTTATATGTAGCTCCTCCCCCCTCAAAGAAGTGAGACGGCAACGTCACCACGCGAGAACTCATTCCACTCACATGATTAATTACTCTTCCAGCACTTTTATTCAGCCAAAGAATAAGAACAGTGAAATAGTTTATCCTGTGTACTTAGAGGCCCCAGTGCAGGAAACAGACTTTATTACACAAGCAATTGAGAAGAGCTACATCTGGAGAGTAGATGGAGAGCACCTTTTAACCAGGACCCACAGTCCGCTTCCTAGTCGACTATTCAAAGTCACCAGTGAAGCCCAGAAAGTCAGTTCATACACGTAAACTGATTAGCAGTTGCTTTCAAACTACTTACCTCCAGCTTCCTGGTCAGTCGGCTCATTTCAAACTGGTCGCCCCCTTGTCTCTTGTTAGCTTCTTCTCTAGCTTCTCTTAGTTGCTTCTTCTGCAGCTTCTCATAGCTTCTCCTCAGCCTAGCCAACTGCAGGAATTCAGTGAAAGGGACAACTTTGTTCAAGGCCACTGGGCAAGAATTAAATAGCACTTTGAGGGAAGGCATACAAAATGCCTTCATGCAAACAATTCCCCCAATCAAGGCCACACAGCTTGCAAATGAAGATTTATATTTGTATAATGAGCCTATTATACTGACAGTATCACAAAGTATGCTGAGTTGTATCAGAGGAGCAAGATGCCACACAAGTCATGGCATCAGCAGCTCCAATTAGACCTCTGTCTTATCACAATTAAAGCATGACTAAAATACTGATCAGATGGAGGTTTACGTGTAGCTGTTAACATAGCTACAGCGTGGCACCTCCTCTCTCTACAGGTGCCTCCCAGCCACAGCAGCAGAACCTGTGGTCCATCTCCTCATACGGTAGGGCACGCCGCACCAAACACAGGGGCGGGGGGAGTTCTACATAGAAGTACAGTTTCTTTGAGGTTCAAGTGAAGCTCAGGTGGGGACTGAAACTCTTCCACTTAGCAGGAGAAGGAAGAGTTGAGAATTGCCATTATACGTAATATCAATACTACCTCATCCGTCATTTTCTGCTTAGATACACTATGTATCTCACAATGACTGGAGAATGCCAGCAGAAAATATCACTCCTACGCCTACTGCTAGAAAGCTAAAGCCTTATCAGAAGCACAAATGAGGAGAAAACTCTTGACATTTAAATGACCCTCTGTGCAAATAATCACTTGCCACTTGCACTGAATTTTTCCATCTGATGAGCTCCCCCATTTAATTAAATATATTAAATTTCCAAATGGTCACATGAATTTGAGAAGACATCATTCCCATTTTGGGAAGTGATGGAGAAAGCCAAGCCCAAAGATGAACAGGAGGACTGTGAGAACAAACGCCTGAATCAAGACCTCATGATTCAGTCCCACGCAATGGTCACAAAAGGTTCTCCAAAGTCCTGAGTCAGCAAAGTACTTCGGCATGTTCAATGGGAATGGACAGATGTACAGGCCTACAGTCAGTATGTGAACATGTTTTGCCAAACGAGTCAGGAGATTACAAGCAGTGGTTTATTCTTTCAGCAACCTCAGTGAGTTGGACACTGTACCTGTAATTTTACTGGTAATAGTAGTAAACTGAGATAGAAAGAATTTCCCAAACAGTACTAGAAACAGAAGACTGAGGAATACTGCAGCTTCGTGTCATCTGCATTAATACTTTGTGGGTAAAACACCAACGCACTGCAATTTTAACCACAACACACACACTTTATTTTAGCCTTCGCAATTTAGGAAGATCTGCCAATGCACCTCAGCTTCACTTTGCAGCTTATCCACTGTTCCAGTGGGAACATCTACTGAATGAAGACTGTTAATCATACTGAATAATAAGGTGCTTTAAATGAGGACAGATGCCTTCTGTTGTCAAAGCTGAGACTACCAAATTAATTCAACTTATGGCTTACAGTAAGCATGAACCAAGCCCAGACCTCCAGAGAAAAAAGGTCAGTGCTCTACTGGCTGTTCATGCCATTTAACTCACTGCTTCTGACAAGCAAGTGGAGACGGGCAAAGAGTTAAGGCATAAACATGGAATGCTGCTATACCACCTGCAGGATATTGTGTGTGTACCACCTTGTGGTGAACAGGAAGCTTTTTGAGATGAAAGCTCTGAACCTACTTTTTTCAAAATATTTTCCAAGCGTACTTAGTTCTTATTAAGTGTATTAAGATTAATACGTCTTGAAAGAACAAAATCCCCATCAAAAAAAATCAGAATCAATGGAGGCAAAAAGATGATGAGACTGCATACCAATCTCATCTCATTTTCTTCATACAATCAAGGCCAGTTACACCACCACCCCGTTTTAATTTCAAGAAATGCTGAAGGAGCAAACTGCTGCTGCCTGTACCCATAGCAACTTCCGTATAAGCACTATGGTGACTAGCATCGGCAAATACAGGAAATTTTTGCAGTAAACTTCTGCAGATGTCTAACACATGAAAATTGCAACAGTATGCTTACTATACATTTATACTCCAACAGTTTCCTTTGTCATCAAGTTCCTCCAAAGTGCCAAAAAACAGGGCTATCTATCGAAGCATGAAAATACCACTTTGTCTATGCGCAATGCTCTCTTTTGTAAGAACATAAACATCAAAAGAATGGGAAGTTTTAAAGCCATGACATTTAAACAACAGCAATGATGCACAGTATTTCACCTATCAGATCACATATCAACTGGGAACTAAAAAACAATCTTAACTTTTTGAAACTTACCTCCTCTTGAAATTTCATCAGTTGCTGTTCATATTCTCTAACCAAGTCCTGTTTGGCTGTTTCCGTATCTTCTAACTGTTGGCGCAACATGCCAACCTGAATGAAGAATCAAAAAGCAGATGAATAAAATGGAAACAGACTTCATTGTCAGTAAATACAGGGATTATTTTTCATTTCATAAATATATACTGTAGTAGGAGTGGTAAATGAAATGCTAAGAGACCCTAATTCTGCTAGCAACTGTATGTTTCAATGGGGTCACTCGTTATGAACCCGAGTAAGCACATCCCTAAATCTTTGGTTGGCTGGCACCAGAACTGTTTCTGTTCTGGCCTCTTCTTTTCAGCCAGTTTCTGGCTTTCGTTTTTTGGGATGAGACTGACAGTTTTGGCTTGTATCAAAATGTTATTTTTCCCTGTCATTTTCATCAAATTGTTTCTAAATATGCATTATGATTTTCAAGAGAAAAGATGGCCATGTCATCCTCTTACTACACTCAGATGAAGCAGATTCCAAATAATGCATGGATGAAGAAAGAAACTGTTTTGAAACTCAGGGGCAAGACTTTCCTTACATTGATTCAAATCCTACTGTTACTCTTTTTTTTTTTCTGATTTTTTTTCCCCATTCACAGCCCGGAGTGGTCACCCTTCTAACTGAAAGCCCAAAGGACAGCAAGCGAATAAACAGGTAACACAGTAAAATTAGAAGAAATCGTTACAGAAAATTCGTATGATTAAACCAAGAGCATGAATATACTACAGCAGTGATTTTAACCCTAATTTACAGTTTAGAAATCAATGTTCGTTTCTGGAGGTAAGACATATTACAAAAGTATCTAGAGAAAACACAATTGATAATAACAATGATAACCCATATGATAAAATCACAACAGCTCTGACAAATTAATATCCTGTGGCACGACTCCAGATTTAGTAACTCTGCAGCAAAGACATTAACTCTAAAATTTACCATCCAGAGCAGCAGAAGCACTTGTTCATATTAACAAGAAACTACTGAGTTTTTAACTCAGTGTTGTTAACACTTGCCATATTTCTGTTTGTTTTACTAGATTCTACACCAAATGACTCAAAGCTACAGAAGTACTTGGGTATTTTTGAGGATGTAAGAATAGCTGCAGTATAGTTGTACAGACACCCAAAAAACCCAACCACTTATGCAGTCATCAGCTGGCTTTTGATCCAAGAAGTCAAAGCAGCTTCCTCAGAGAGCTGCCAAAACACAATTTGTAGTGAAGAGTCTGCTGAAAGATAGTACACAGCAGCTATAAATACAAGGCCAAATTTTAAACACTTTCAGAAAAAGTTGACATGGCTAGATCTTGGATATGGCCACCCTGACTCCTGCTGATTCCCTCTGACCCAGGAAAAGATACAGCAATTCATTTGCACAAGAGGAAGTTTATGCTCCACATCCTACACAAAAACTTCACGTGTTGATACTTCTACACTAATAAAGAAATCTATTGCATTTCCCCCAGGGTTTAGTTAAAGACTACAAAACCTGATCTGCACAAAACAGCCCTTGGAGAATCTCCCAGCTGTATCTTGGTGTAGTTTACACCACTAAATATTTTTCTGCCCATGACTGCAGGTTGCTGGGACACTGGCTACTGTTGTATCCAGATTCAGCATCTCTGGGTTCTCTCTAGAAACTCTGACCGTTCAGCTTGCGCACTTTAACCAATCCTTAGGGAGCTGATCATTTGACTCTGGTCGAATTGTGAACTGGACACCTTTGTCCAACAGGCTCCTTTATAAATTTGAGTCCTGATTTCCAGTTACGAGACAGGTTCTTGTTTTGCTTAGCACAGCTATTTGTTAAAGTTAACCCTTTGTTCTGGCCTGGCATTTAAACAAAATATATCAATTAATTACGATGAAACTAACTGAAATACAGGTCCACACAAAGTCAACAAATTCTGAAATTCAGGTTCAGTCTTTACATTGTATTGTAACATGTAAAACACACAGACGGACGCTGATCAGGAAACAGAAGTACCTCCTTATATTTTTCCTCCAGAGCAGCCCTGGCAGAGGAAAGTTCCTGATCTCGAACACTCAAGCAAGCTTCCAAAGCCTGTGTCTGTCCTTCCCATTCAGACCTCTTGTGAGCCACCATAATGTCGATCTGCTTCATCAGCTCCTGCAGCTCAGCCTCACAGGACGTCAAGAACCCACCGCTGGAAAGAAAAGAGCTGCAAGTCACAAAGCAGGCACCACCCCACACAGGTCCGGAGTTCCCATACCAGCCAAGTCAGCAGAACAAACTGACTTGCACCAAAGGAACCAACGCTGCACGTGCTGTACTTTGAACTCTGTGCAAGTTAGCTTGCAGAGAAATATATGGAATACTTATGTGTTCATCCAGTTGTCTAACACAATGCCTCACAAGCGGTACGTTCACATTACTGGGCAGAGACCTAAATTTGGCAATGACCGATGAAGAGTACTTTTGAAATCCCGGTCAGAACAAACGGCCCCCACACTTTTAAATGTAGGGTGTTTTGTCTTCTACTCATAGCATAACAAGCACCTAGAAACACTTATCCCTTTGTCTTGGTACTATGCAATATCTAAGTAAACCAGACCATGTTTTATCCATATTTTGTATTTGTCTGAATTGCTCTCCAGGCAGAGGCATTTTATACCAAGTTTCAGTCACCAGGGAAATCTTACAGCCAAGCTATCACCTCCTGAAAACAAAAGTTTATCACAAACGCAGACAAACCCCTAAGTAGAGGGGGTTGGATGACAACATGATAATGAAGAATAAAACATTCTCAGTCCACTGGGGAGAGCACGCTCCCTAGTGATGCTGCAGTTTCTAATTTGATGCAGTAATTATTGAAGCCAATTCGACTAACTCCTTTAAAACTTCACAAGCTGTTAAGCCAGGGACAATATTAAGGCTTGCAAGATATAGCCCTAGAGGGCAGTGAACTCCGTGATGATCTTCACCCCTTTAATTTGCCTGTCAAACAGAAAGCACTGAAAAGAACTGGAAATCAATAGGTTAAGGGATTGAAATTTCTCTGTTCCCCCAGAGCATATGCACACCTCACAACTTGACAGTTTTTCTATAGGGAAAGAAACAGTTCTTAAAGCAGCCAAAATCAGTTAAATTTGAAGTTCACCCTGTCCTGCGAGTTAACCAAAAATTAGCAGCTATTATGCGAATCAAGAACATTTCCTTCCCAGCATCTGCTGATATAAAGCTAAGTCTAAACTTGATTTATGCAGCCAGTTATCTGTAGAAAATATGGTATCAGTAAACTTGAGTCACATTCTCAAAGATGACTATGGAAATGGCATCAATGGCTTTTGCTTCATGCTCATCTAATAAATAAAACCTTTTTTTCCATTATCAGCACTACAATCTCTCTCTGGGATCCAAAAGTCTAGATACCTTCACCTAAGACAGACCATTAAGGATTCTTCAGAGATGAATGGGACTCTGCAGTCTCAACACAAGCAGGAACTAATCAGATGTTTGCAATAAAAACAGACAGCAAAGACATATCTCATTAACCTCGCAGGGCTCTTAAGAAAAATATTTATTCACACTTCTAATTACCACTGCTCCTGATGCTACAAGGTAAGAAGGGTCTTAAAAAATAAAATAAAAAAAGAGGTGAAGCTTTTAGGAAGTGAAACATTGAAATTCTAACAATTAAGACTGCAATATCTGACAGCAAAGGACTACTGCAAAGCCAGCTGAACCAGTGACTTTGCTTCTGCACCAGCTGAAGGCCGTTGCACGCTGTATTTGTCCACCAGCAGACAGTGGCTGATAAACACCAAAGACCTTATTTAAGCAATGTAAGCTTTGCGTAATAATGGTTTTGGTACAAAAAGGATTTGGTTGTAAATAAGAGGGAAGCTCAGTACTTAAACTGTTTTAAAGGACTGGCATACACTTTTACATACGTACCTCCCCTGCCCATTTCTTTGCATTCCTTCCAATAAAGCCTCCATCACCAAATCAGGGGGGATTTAGCAGCTAGGAACGTACACAAAAGCAGCAGTCACCCATGGCAATGTATGAGCAAGTCTACTTTTCCATCCAACTGCAGAACAAACAGGAGAAGTCTGGAGGGGAAAGAAATTAAAAAATTACATAATACACAATCAGCACACAATTACAAGTGAGCAGAACAGTGGTCACCCTCATGAATTCACAAGCAAATTAAGAGAAAATGTTTTTTTCTACAGAAGAAGACCCAATGCGAGTATTCAGCACTACCACACTGCAGTGATACTACGCTCATTAGACCACACAGTTATAACTCAAACAGCAGCAGCGGAAGAACCTGCACTTCAGCAAACTGGCTAACTCAACGTGCCAGAACCGGCAGGTCTCCCGTCTCCGGGCTGCACCAAATCACGTGGGACCTTCCAACTGGCCAGCCCAAGATCCACCTCTGACTGCTGTATTTGTCACTCCAGAGAAAAAACGTAAGCGCCATGTAGCAAGTAGGGGTAAGAATCTATCCCTAACTTAGGTCTCTCCCTGGCCTCTACTGCAGACTAAACAGACCACACAATTTACTGCTGAGTTCAGGACACGCTGCTGGTTCACATGGTTCTGAGAATTTTCTTTCAAAGAGAGCGGTGACTTTTTAAAAACTCCTCTGGTGCCTTAAGCTACGAAGGTAAGTTGCACAGGTTTACAGTAGCAGTACGTTGTCTTACTTAAACCTGACATCCTTTAAGTCACAAACACACGTACATACATGCACATGCAGAATTTTCACATATCTGTGAAGCAAGAGGGGTTTATGCTAAAGGCAAAAATGAGGGGGGGGTGTTAAAAATGAAAAAATAAAATGTTTTTTAAATCAAAGTTACAACGGAACCATGCCAGAAAGCTAGAATTTATTTCAATGGCTCCTCCATGAAACAGTGTCTCTTTAACAGAAAAATGGTTAAACATCTTGAGGATAAAGAAGTACTCTTCAGTTTTGCTCTGTGGATGCATTCACACAGTCTTTTGTTGCCAAAACATCCATACACTCTCAAACATTAATACTGGATTATTAAGCAATTAACAGAAGGGGCAGTAGGTCACAGCAAATGAGATTTTCAAAAATGCAGGCTTGGCTTTGCTCTCTTTCCACTTCCGTTAGAGCTTCCATCCTGCTCCTATGGCATTTTAAAACTCCATCCAGAGATTAAAGCCTGTTCTTGGGACTTCAGCTGTACTTTTAACCCCACTTATAGAGAATATACCTATTTCACTGAGGAGGGAAAAAAAAAATCCTATCCCCATTCTGATGCAGTCCCTCTTTGGCCTGTAGTTAACAAAACTCAATCAGTATGCAGAACATCTTTGTTGTATTGCTGACGGCAGAGCAGGTGAGCAGATCCCCAGAGCTGCTGACAGCGCTCGGCAGTTCTCCAGGTGGCAACAGCAACCATTAACCAGCAGCAGCTCCTCTTTCCTTTTAATCGCACCCACGCGGGACTGATTCTGTCGACCGTTACAGAGAACTTCTGCTAAAATTCAAGATGAAAACCCAGAGAGTGATCCGGGCCCTTTACCAGCAGCTCCTTCCGTGGGAGGCTGGGATCGGCTCAACACCGAGCCCCGCGAGGAGCCGGATGGCCCCCGCTCCTGCTCGGTTCCGCACGGCCGCTGGGTAAAACACCTCAGCTGGCCCGCTCTGCGTGCTTGCTGGCTTACCGGGCGTGAGGGAGAGCACCCTTAGAACGGGCACCTCTAGCCAGAACTGGTGCTGCACCAGGTTTATTGACTCGTTGTTTTATTTCCACCTCGCCGCTCGCAACGCGCAAGGTAGAGGCAGCAATGAGGAAAGCCCCCCGCGGACAGAGCAGGAAGGGAGCTCTGCCTCTAACCGCAGCTGAAGCGGAAAGAGCCGGCCTGCAACTTCTGGTGTTGAGGAAAAAGTATGTGCAAAAAAAAGAGAGAGAGAGAGATTAAAACGTCAAAAAATCAACGTGGCTTAGCATCCCAGTTCAAGAAACAACCATAGCAACAGAACCGAGTCAGGCAGAGAAAAGCTGACCACGTGCAGGACGACTTACGAACACCGCCCGTGAGCAAAGGCAGGGATTATCTAGCACAAAAGCACCAGAGCTGCTGGAACTTCCAAGCGCTGCTGGAACTAAGTCCGCTCCGAGCAGCAGAAGCGGGCCCGAGCTGCAGCACGACACAACCTCCCACAGGCAGCAGAAAGCCCGCGCTCGACCGACCCGCCGG
>VXAL01004670.1:10872-38081 GCA_013399475.1 Chauna torquata
ATATTAAATAAATAAATAAAACAATAATCTAAACCAGTCTGTAATTGCCTGAAACAACAATCAACAACATTGATTAATTATGATTATGTCAGAAAAGGAAGATTCTGCCTCTCATTACTTTAGTAATTCTTTCGTAGCCCCAACCTGAGATGTTGTACATAAGAGCCCAAGTAGCACAGAAGTAGGATAAGCTCCTTTCTCTTGAGATATACTGTGATCTGCTCTAGTGCCACTTTTATTTCCTCTGCTTGCTCTATGTGGTGGCTATAATGGCACACAGTCACGTGTGCTGGTTCCTAGACCCTTTGACCAACTCTTCTGCACCAGTTGGCCAAAACCACCTTCATGCTAGCAGGAAAATGCAAGAAATGTTGATATTCTTATGGTCTGCAGGCCCAGAGAGCTATGAGCAGAGGCTAGAGCTGGAGGCACAGGTGGGTTCTTGCTCCTGCACATGGTCTTAGGTTATGGATTAGCAGTAGTAGCAAAAAGGAACTTAAACAGGTTGCTAAGAAAGGAAACAGAGATGGCGGATTAAGGAGAAATCCTTATAAGCAAAGAATCATGAGTAGTCAGAGAAGTGCAAAGAGCAAGAGAAATATTGTGGCTGGGATCACAGATTTTCTGGAATGATAGAAAGGAGCATAAATAAATTATTTGTATATAATGATTTTTTCATTGTCAGACAGTAAATTATAGCAAACAGCATACATTACATGGAAATGGTCACCTAATCTTCAACTAATACTTTTAATATCAAAATATAATTGGGAATGCTGTTTGCTGTTGTATTGGGTTTACGTGGTAAAGGTTTGGTGGCAGGGGGGCTACAGGGGTGGCTTTTGTGAGAAGATTCCAGAAGCTACCCCATGTTAGATAAGAACCAGCTCCAGCCAGGTCCGAAAGGGACCTATTGTTGGCCAGAGCTGAGCCAGTGAGCAATGTTTGTGCCTCTGTGACAGCAGATTGAAGAAAGGGAAAAAAACTGCTGCACAACAGCAGCTGGGAGAGAGAGGAATGAGAAACTGGGAGAGAAACAGCCCTGCAGACACCAAGTTCAGTGAAGAAGGAGGGCGAGGAGGTGTTCCAGGCATTGGAGCAGAAGTTCCCCTGCAGCCTGTGGAGAGGCCCACGGTGGAGCAGGCTGTCCCCTTGCAGCCCATGGTGTACCACNTTCGGGAAGGACGGCATCCCATGGGAGGGACCCCACGCTGGAGCAGGGGCAGAGAGTGACCATGAAGGAGCGGCAGAGACGAAGCCATCTGGGCTGACCGCAGCCCCCATTCCCCATTCCCCTGTGCCACTCAGGGGGAGGAGGTAGAAGAGGGTGGATGGGGGGAAGGTGTTTTGAGTTGTCTTTTACTTTCTCACTGCTCTAGTCTGCTAGTGATAGGTAACAAGTTATATTAATCTCCCTATGTTGAGTCTTTTTTGCTCGTGATGGTAATTGGTGAGCAACATCCTTGTCCTTATTTCAACCCTTGAGCCCTTTTCCATCGTATTTTCTCCCCTTCTTCTTTTGAGGAAGGTGAGTGAGAGAGTGGTTGTGGTGGAGTTCGGCTGCTCAGCAGGGTAAAAACACCACAGCTATATGCTGTAGACATAGTGTTCCTTCTCAGAACTGGTATGCTGAGGAATGTAGGGAAGCAACAGCCTGATACTTCTGGTTCCTGCAGTCTTTGTCCAATTCATCAAAAGGGAAAATGTTACCAGTGAAGATACTTTTACTCAAACCTAGGATTCCTTCTATTAACACTGGTTCAATATAGATGACTTCTTGGTACAGACATATTTTCGGGAGGATCAAAAAAATTATGAAGGCCTTTAATAGCAGTCAGGTCACAGTTTACCAGTCAATGGTTCCCAAAAGTTTTGGTGTCGCAATAACTTTTGTACGTCATTTAGCTTATGCGTGAAGATAAATATCTTTGCATGTCCACATATGTGTCTAAGAATTTAGATGTCAGAAACGGTCTTCTGATCATTGAAAATTTGGTCAGCGTAGTCAATGGAGCATAGAGAGTTATTCAGTTCAACCTTAAGTGGTTATCTACATTCTCTGTGTAGCTGTCAAGTATCCACTGAATGTATTAACTAGAAGGGCTACTTTCAATTATCTGTGAAAGGTCATGGCAATCAGAAGATGTTCCTCAGGTCTGGAGAAAAGGGCAAAAAGGTGGATTCAGGGAACTACAAGTCATTTAGACTCACCTCAACCCCTGAGAAGGAGCTGGAGCAAATAGTTTTGGAAACCGTTTCCAAACCCATGAAGGACAAGAGGGTGATTGAGTACAGTTAACAAGGATTTATGATGCCTGACCAAACTGATAGCCTTCTATGATGAGATAAAAGGCTCAATGGATAAGGGGAGAGCAGTGAATGTTGCTTATTTCAACTTCAGTAAGGGTTTTGACACTGTCTCCCATAACATCCTCATGGTTAAGTGGATGAAATATGGACTAAATAAACAGATGGTGAGATAGACTGAAAACTGTGCAAAGCTCAAAGTGTTGTGATTAGCGGCACAAAGTCCAACTGGAGGTCAGTCATCGGGGACGTGCTCCAATCATTGATACTGGGTCCAATACTGTTTTACAACTTTATTGATGACCTGGATGGTGAGACAGAGTACACCTTGAACAACTTTGCAGATGATACCAAACTGGGAGAAATGACTGATATACCAGAGGCTTGTGCTGCCGTTCAGAGGGACCTTGATAGGCTGGATAAACGGGCAAACAGGAACCTCATGATTTCAACAAACTAAAATGCTAAGTCCTACACCTGGGGAGAAATAACCCCATGCACCAGGGCAGGCTGGGGACCGACCAACCAACTGGAAAGCAGCTTTGCAGAAAAGGTCCTGTGGGTTATGGTAGACTCTCAGTTGAACATGAGCCAGTAATGTTCCATAGCTGCAAAAAAGGTCAACGGCCTGGGCTGCATTGGAAAGAGCACTGCCAGTAGGTCAAGGGAGGTGACGCCCTCTGCTCAGTACTGATCAGGCACATTCTGGTCTCCCCAATACCAGAGAGACCTAGTCATATTGGAGCAAGTCCAGAGCAGGGCCACAAAGGTAATTAAGCAACTAGACCATCTGTTATACAAGGAGAAGCTGGAAGAGCTGGGAATGTTCAGCTTGGAGAAGATAAGGCTCAGGAGAGATCTTATCCATGTGTATCAATACATGATGGGAGGGGTTAAAGATGGAGCCAGGCTCTTCTCATTGGTGCCTAGTGAAAGGTAAAGAGGCAATGGGCTCAAACTGAGATAGAAATTCCATTTAAAGATAAGGAAGAACATTTTAACACTAAGGATGGTCACTGGAACAGATTGCCCAGAGACTCTCTATCTCTGGAGATATAAAAAATTGAACTAGATAATGTCCCTAGCAGCCTGTTCTAGCTGGCTCTGCTCTGAACAGGAGGGCTGGGCTGGACAATCTCCAGAGGTCTCTTCTGATCCTGACTAATCTGTGATTTTATGTGATGTTGTATGAGCAACTGAATCAGGTCTTTGGTATATATTCCATCAGAAGTTCATCTCAGTGACTTGCAAGTCATTTTGGGATTTGCTTTGAAGGTGATGATGGAGATTTTTAATACATGTATTTATTAGTATTGGATGTTTGATGCATTTCTGATGGTATTACTTTTTCCAAGATTACCCTCGTTTAGCAGTATTTTCAACATTTCAGATGTGAAACAACAGAGCACAAAAAAATCTTTAATGCTTTTGTAGATATACAGCAAGCATTTTCTAGCACCTGCTATAGACACAGGGAGAAATTAGAAAACTCAGGATAATAAAAGGAAACGAATGTAGTTCCACTAGCTTAAAGGAGCAAGTGGAAGAAATAGGGAAAACTGTGCCTTAATGACTTTTCAACCTGAAACTGTCATATGTCAATTACTATTAGAAGAGGAGCAGATGGTCATTTAAAAGTCAAAAGACAGAATAGAAAACTATCTGAACAATTTTAATGCCAATATTGTAAGGTCAATGTAAGGTGGTTTTTTTTTTTTTTTTTTTTGCTGTCTGACTGGTGACTTTCAGTCTCTTTTAAAGCCAGCAATACTCCAGGTGGTGTCTGTGTTGCCACAGGCCCACCCACAGATGTTTCATTAAAGTACTGGGATATTAATAGTGTCCCAGTAATACCACATCTGCTTCTCTGCGCTGGCTCCCTCACAAGACTGTGAAGCAGACCCTGCCACTTGCACACCAGCTGGCTCTGGTCCTGCTAGTCTCTGCCCATCTGCTTCTTGCCATGTGCTGACCACTATGTTTGCTTATTTTTCATTTCTAGACCAGTGGCCGAGGTGGCCTGTATAAGCAGGTTTAACATTGCTATAGACCAAGTAATACTCTAATCTTTACACAGACAGATAGAAATTAGTACATTGTAAATATAAATAGAAGTTAATACCGTACTGGTGAAAACAAATAAGGTCTGTTATACAATCAAAATACCATCTTAAGATTTTCCTGCTGTGAGACAGAACCACCAAAATAAATATTAATCCAACAAAATTTGGACTCTGCGGGTCCCAGAATTATGAAATTAGTGTAATTATATCCCAAACATACTTAGAGTAAATCTCTCTAACCATGCAATTAGAACTTAAACTGATCCAATTATGTGATGTAATGGTGTAGAGTAATTATGCGTAATGACACAATTATAATTTGTGATTATATCTTAAAAATCCTTCTGAAACTTTCAGAAAGACTATTGGGCACAAACTGCCACTCTTCTTTTCAAAATGAAGAAACTCATCTGTTTCAGACATCAATTCCAAAATATTTATGCCATGTTGCAAGTAAATGATATATTAATTTAAAATTAAAAAAAAAGACTCAGAGATCTAGTTGCTTAAAAATGATTTCTGGGGCAAGGGAAGGTAAATGTAGCGTTCACTGGAGCAAGGGCTAGAGCTATTTAAAATGCACTTTTTAAAAATATGTGAAAGGAAATTTTTACCATGTTTATTAGAATTTCTGTCCTGGTGGTCTTTCTTGACACTCTTTATCACAGTACCTCAGCACTCTTCCTTGTATTTATTGACAGCACCTCTATAAAGCAATTCTATACTAAAACAACAACTACAACAACAACAAACACGGCAATAGTTGCACCAGAAAAATACATTTTAGGGTAAGTATTTTGTCATTATTTTTCGGAACAGGTTTTCTTCATCTGAGAGCAAACAAACAATACACCTCTACTACAGAGACATTCAAGGTGGAATAATTCTATGGAGACATTTGCCAGCTCTTATATTTCTCAGTGATACTAAAGCCACAGTTGTTCATTGAAAAAATGTTCTCTCTTCTCTGTCTGAACGATGGAAGTGAAGCCAAGTGGCTCATGGTAACACCATGCCATTGAACACAGGGAGGCCTGGCAAATATTGAGGAAAGGTCCAGGTATTCTAGTTCTCATTGAAAAGCTGCCCAAAGTAATTTCAAAGACTGTCTTTTAAGATATCCTTATAGCTTAGTCTTATAAACTTTTATATTGGCAAACTGCAGACAAAGACCACTAACTTTCCTGTAAATGAACTCCACATCTTTTATGCCTTATTATTTGAAAGAAAGAAAAAAAAATGCAAAATCTTATAACTCTTCTTTACTAATTGTCATGGTTTTGGCTGGGACAGAGTTAATTTTCTTCATACAGGCTCACATAATGCTGTGTTTTGGATTTTTGATGAAAATAATGGTGATAACACACCGATGTTTTTAGTTGCTGCAGAGCAGTACTTACACACAGCCAAGGACTTCTCAGCTTCTCGTGTTGCCCTGCCAGTGACCAGGCTGGGAGGGGACACAGCCAGGACAGCTGACCCAGACTGACCAAAGAGATATTCCATACCATATGGCATCATGCTCAGCTCAGCAATAAAAGCTGGGGTAAAGGAGGAGGAAGGGAAGGATGTTTGGAGTGATGGCGTTTATCTTCCCAAGAAACCGTTTAGCGTGATGAGCCCTGCTTTCCTGGAAGTGGCTGAACACCTGCCTGCCCATGGGAAGTAGCGAATGAATTCCTTATTTTGCTTTGCTTGTACACAGTGCTTTTGCTTTACCTAGTAAACGATCTTTATCTCTATCCATAAGTTTTCACACTTTTACCTTCTGATTCTGTCCCCCATCCCACCTGGGGAGAGTGAGTGAGCAGCTGTGTGGTCCTCAGCTACCTGCTGGGGCCAAACCACAACACTAATATATCTCAGCTGTTTCAAATACTTCTCTGAAAACTGTTCTGAATTGCAATTCAACATGGCATATGTAAACAGTGGGAAAACTTTATTCTGAAGATACTTCTAAGACGACATTTGTCACTAGGGATGGGATTAGTCTGACTAGATAGTGGACATCTGCTTTGAGTTAATTGTATAGACATCCTACTGTTGTTATGGTGGATTAGTCAATTCTTATCTGCCTGAAGTAGATTTTTAAAAGAACTCTGCTGAATTAGCCTAGAAATATCTGATCTCAACTTATATAGAATGAATCATTTCACTATGTGCAATGAGAATGGGATTTCTTTACTTTTGGCTAGGGATACTATGGAAACTACTGGTAAGTTTAATATGTAACTTATGTTTATCACTGTGGAAAAGAGGCTTTGCAAGTGTATTAATTTTTGTAGCTCTAAGTAGAATTTCCCATGGCCAACTCATTTCTGTTTATGTCTGAATTATCTGAACTGTGATGCTACAGAAGACTTCTGATTTTTAAAGATGAATGAAGGTATAAGCATAGTCACAGGCATTATTATATGTGTTGTCTTTGAAGTGCCATTCTGAGCACTACTTTTCCATAATTCTGTGTTAGTTAAGTGCTATATTGGTCTAAAAAAACTAGCAGACAGGAGAAAGGGGAGATAATATTCTTAATTATACCAACTGATACTGCTAGGGGAAAAAAAAAAAGCCTTTGAGGTTTACAGGTTAGTAAAAAGACCCTGGGTAAAAAAGCTTACCTGAGTGTTTTAAATATATATTAATATATGTATTTTTGTGTAAAGGAGATTTTACCTTTCCTCTGCTTTAGGGTTACTTTAATATAGAATATATTTTTGCCTTTCCTGAAAATCCTGAATTTTCATTTATATTTCTGAATTGGATAACTTGATACTTAGGTGTGCTGAAGATATGTTAAAGCTTACTGTAATATTAGAAAATAAAGTACTTGTGATATACATCAGAGTTCTTTCCTCTGTGAAATTTTTAATTTTGTGAATGTTTGTATGCTATGAAAACATTTACTGAACTTCCTTGATGTTTCCAAAGTTTCTTGAAGGAAGTCCTCAAAACATCATAAATTGGTTCTTCCATTTCTTAACTGGCCCACTTTTTGTTCTGGATTCATAGGAATTGTGTCTGTAGCTTCTGAAAGTAAGATTTAGCCTCACATTGGACTTTAATCAAGAGGTCTGAGGAATGTGGGAAATTTGAAATAAGACTAATTTTCTCTATGCTTTTCCCTTGGAGCATTAAGGTCTCAATTGTCTGTAAAATTAGCCTCTCTTTGTGCCACAGTGATAGGGCCAGGAGGTTTTCTGTGAACTGCGTTACTTTTATTTAACTCTAATACACATTGTGAATGTACATTGCAGAGGAAAACTATCTCAAATAGCATATCATCTAATACTGAAAGAATATTTATTATGGTAAAAACAGAGAAAGAAGAGAAGCTTTTGACAAAATTTATTTATCTTACATTAGTATGAATTTTTAGGCATTAATGTAGTATACATTGTATAAATAGGAAGTCATGGGAAAAGTCATTCTTAGGGAAATTACTGAGTAAGGAAACAACAAATTGGAGACTGGACTGCTGTAAACAGGGGAGCAAAAAAAAAAGGAAGGAAGCTAAAATGCAATTGGAACAGAAAGAAGTTAGTGACAAGATTATGGGAAAAACTGAGAAAACTTTATTGTTATAATTTTCAGGAAAACAATGCAGGGAATTAAGCATAGATTAAAAAAAAAAAAAAATGGGGTAGCTACAAAAAGAAGATGTCTCTAACTAAACCAGAATAGAAGAGACAATGAAGCAAAAGGACAAAAGTCATGTATTTAAATATTTCCCAGGGGGCTGGGCAGCATATAGCTAACATGGAAAGGATGAGTAAGTTTTAAAGAAAGATGAGGTACAGTAATATAAGGAGACATATTGCCACTGGAATAGATCAGGAGATACTTTTCTTACGCTGTGAAGCTTTTTAGGACTCCAGTAGTTATCTTTGACTAATAAAATGAACTGAGAATCCAAGTCACAACCCTAGGTAAATATATTCACCCGAGGTGCAGAATATCCAAACTTTACATTCATGTTTCATCGTGTTCCATTTTTCCAGAAGAAGCAGCTGGGACTGTTCTACATGATTCTGGCTTTGAGTCAGCTGTGAAATTTTGTCATGAACCTTGTCTTGTTGACAGTTTCCTTGGAAATAGTTAGTATATGAAAAGTTTCTCTTTTGACAATTACAAAATTTCTGATTTGAAAAAAAAAAAAAAAAACCTTAAAAGATTTCCAAGCCAGATTTCATTCCTGCTAAGTGACAATGGGAAGAAATAAATAAATAAAAAGGTAGATTTTCTTCACTATGAGAAGATAAAATGTAAGAAGGAAAAGGGAATACTTTGAATGCTTTCAATAGGGAAAGGGGAGAGGATATCCATAGTGAAATGGCTAATAAACAAATGGGAGGAAAGTAGAAGGGATAGTGGAGTGGATTGCTTGCCATCTGTCAGGAAATATCTACTTACTGAGGCAGCTACAGTCTCCTAGACATTAGCTAAGGAAGGAATAAAGTTATTCAGAATAACAATATGACAAAGCAGACTGAAAATGAAAGATCAGTTCTGGTGATGGATGAAACAACAATAATATGAGTATTGTCCAATCTTAGAAGCCCGAAACTTCAACACTTGCATGTTTCTAACTTTGTTGGTACACAAGAAACAATAAGTGTTAGCCAGCATTGACTTGCCTTACTGTTTCACTCCTTAATGAATACATCTGATGAATTAATGAAATACACTTGGTGTATATACAGACTGCACCAGCACTGACAGCTTTAATTAAATAATAAGTTGTCGTGTGTGATGTAACTACTTAAGATTACTACTCACACAACTTTCTTAGCTGTCTTCAGCTTTGATAACTAGATATAAGATATAGCTACATCCTACTGGACAGTTTCCAGGGAAATCTTAAGAACTTAACAAGAATTAAGTATTGAATCCAAAACAAATATTTAGCAAACTGCCTTTTCTAATCTTCCATATTGCTAGTGTTAACAAAAGTCAGGCAGGAGGATTTGAATTTAGATACTCTGGGAAACTGCCAACCATTACTGGCTCAACAGTTCCAGGATCTCATTTGGTTCTTTTACAATGAAGTGTGATGAGTTGCAAGAGTCACTCTGTATCTTCTTGATGGCAATTTGGCATTAAACCATCCTTTTCAGGGAGTCAAGTTCTGAAAAGGAAGTAGGAGATGTTCACAGAAATATTCTTAGATAAGCTGCTTGAAAGAACAATTACCATCAATGAAGATGAAGCATTAAGAGTTTGCTTTCCTTGGAAATCCTCTGTCCAAGCTCATGCTGAAATCACAATTAAATATTTCCTTCAGTCAAGGTCATAAAAACTCACAAATACATTCGCATAGCTACTTAGAAGCATTTAAAATATTCAAGTCAATGTTATTACTGTAAGGCCAAGAAGCAATTTTCAACTTAGATTGAAAAGCCTATTACTCTACAAATAGGTTAGTGATACTTTAAAAAAAAAAAAAAAAGCTCTCAAAAATATATACAGCTTGGGGTGAGGAACCAAATGGTCAATGCTGATGGATGAATTGAGGAAGAATATTTGGTAACCTTTGCCAGCTGCAGGTGTAGATGTGTAGATGTCTCTGGCCTGAGGCATTAAAAGCTTGACACTATTTGCTGCTGTTACCTGTTTCTGGTCAGGAGTGACAATAGCGAAGAGCTCTCCAAGAAACTAACCTAAGAGGCAAAGCCCTCTTTCACAGTAAGAAAAATTCTATTATCTTTTCTGAATGAATAAAAGAGATTAACTGTGTATACTAGAGCTTGTCTATATGGTTATGCTGTGGCTTGGGGAAGTCTACACTTGAAGAGTCTATGCTTTGGCTTAGCCAGCACTATGGCCTCGTGTGTTAATGTCTAGAAGGCTGAACTGTGTTATTGGAAGCAGTCAACTGTAACTGTGGCAGAGTCTGAATTTGAAACAGTGCAAACTTTTTTATTTATTTCTTTTTTTCCAGAAAATCCTGAACTCTAATCCCTATTCCTATTTCTCAACCATGAGATAAATAAAGTTATCAATCACCATACATTTCAAGTAAAGCAAAGGTCCTTCAGGGAAGATCATTTGATTGCAATTTTAGCAAGATTTCAACTTGAATCTGTATGAAGTATATGATCTTGATTGCAACAGTGTATGTAATAATGCAGCATCTTTATTTAAAGGAAACCATTATCGCTTGCAGATTAACCAAAACAGAAGGCTGTGGCTGTGAAGACACGCAACGTCTGAAAGTAATATGAATTTAGGGGGATTCTTTGCTGTTTAAAATAATAATAATAATAATAAAAACTAATGCAAGTGAAGTGGATCTGAAACTTTAAGAAATAGAATAATTCTCACCTGGTCGCTTTTCATTTACCTCCAGTCAAGACATGAAGTTTTGTTTGAAAATCTGGTTGCTATTTTTCACAGAATGATGCATGCTTCTAGTGTAGTTACTAGACGTAACTCTCAGTAGTTCATGGATAGGAAGTTTTGCCTGACTGGTTGTTATGCCGCTGGAGTGATAGGCATTGAAGACAGATCTTTTGACAGAAATTCATGACTGAAAATAATAAAAAACTATAATGTGTGATTTCATTGTTGGTTGTAAGCTATGGAAAGTATGATTCTTATCTCTTCTAGTTACTCCTGGGCTTTGTTGGGGGAGACCGCCTTCAACTTAGAAAGGCATTCTGAAATTTCAGAGAATTAACATCTCAACCCATTGCACTAAAAATGGGTCATCACAGCCAGGAAAAAAAAAAAAGCAAAAGTTATTTAGTCCTTTTAATATCTATTGCACTGCTGGGAGTGGTTTTTTTTGCTGATATTTGAACGTTTTCTAAAAAGTTCTAAAACTTTGATTACGTAGTACTTATCATCAAAATGGGAAAAAAAAAATCAATTTAACTCCATGCTTTGTGATTATATTTAAAGCCATAGTTTTTAGCTGATAAAGGGTCATATTGGATTGTAATAATGTTATGAGAATGTGAAGAAAAGGAAATAATACCTTCTGGTTACATTCAAAAATTTATCTACCATGTTTGCAAGGGAGCTAGAGGCACTTTGAAAGACAAAATGAATGAAGCCTTCTCTCTTTTGTGGTTTCAGTTTGTTCCTGAATTCTTGAACATTTTACAAATAATAATTAAACTTCATATTCCCTTATGATGTAAGCAAATATAATCAGTCTCCTATAGGCAATAGATGATTAAAAGCATTAAGCAATGATATGCGGACATTCAAGAGATCACTTTTCAAATATCCTATTTGCAAAGGGTATTGTTTTGGCAAAATTATATTAACCAAGGATGGCAAAAAAAAAAAAAAAAAAAAATTACAGTATCCAGTAGCTTAGTGTTGGGCAATGTATTACACTCTTATCATTTTCAAAAGTACTTTCAAATATTTTTTTTCTGTTATGAATTTTCCTATTTTCTTTCATCACATGCAGCATTACTCTGATACCAAGTTGGTTTTATGTAGTTATTTTATTTCAAATGAAAATTATTTCTCATAACGATTTCTTTGGCAATTGATGCTAATTTCCATAAATATTCCTAATGATTAATTTAAATGATCAGATCAGTACTTAGAAGACAACTAGTTACGGAAAACGAAACACAGTTACTGTACTAATTCAAACACTAACTGCTGTGAGCAATTTATGAGTTCATGCTTTCAGGATAGAAGCACATTGTGTCACTGAAAGAAATTATGCATTGGCATGAATAAAATGGCATCTATTATTATACTGATAGCATCTCTATTCCTAATTAGGTTCTAATTATCCTTAAAACTTTTGACTTTTCTTAATAATTTCAAAGAATTCTTCTTTTTCTACTGCTACTGTTCTTTTGTCTTACAATAAAATTCTCTGTTATTTGTCACACAGGGTTTACTATATTTAAGCAAAATTTCATTTTCTACGAATATATTTATTCTTAAAATGCTGCTAATACATACAAAGGAAAAAAAGAATAAAATTAAGAACTACCGTAATCCATCCCATAAAGAAGATCCTATGATCCTTTTTTTGTTTCCTGCAAGGGGCAAAAAAAGGGTTAAAGGAAAAAAAAATCCTTATAACAATTTTTTTCTGAATTACTCTTTGAAAGTTAAAAGGCAGTATTGTATTGTAATAATAGAGATAATAACATTAAATATTTATCAATGTTCTTAATCTGTATGCATACTCTGGATCTTGATGTAATATGGACTCATTTTAAAGTAATTTTACATATACATGCACTCCCACTTATTTTCATTACAAGCTCAGGAATCAATGTAAAATATCCACCATTAAATCTTATTCAGATTTTATAGACAGCCCTTTTGATCTCACCTATGCTGTGCTTGTTGCTCCATATCTCTGGAGGGCATTTCCAACCTGTTCATTTGTTTAGCTTTATAAAATAATGGTCCAATTAAAGAAAGAAAAGGTTTTAGAGGATACTGATATTGTGGTACAGGAAAAAGCATTCATTACCTTTGTTTGGAAACAATTAGCATAACTGATGAATAATGTACCCGCCTTGAGCAAGGACAATCCTAGGTCTAAACCTTCAGACTTGGTGTTTCCAAATCTCTCTCTCCTTAAATTATCTTGTTCTGATTGCAGTATGACAATTGCCCATGTGCAGACTGTTTATGTGCCTCACAGTAAGTGCCCTGCTCTTTCCCATAAAGTGTTAAACAATCTGTTTTCTCAAGTATGATAGATACTTTATATGACTTTGGTAGTGTGATTCTGTAAGATGTAGCAACTTCCACATCTGCCTGTTTGATCTTTAGCACTTTGCTTTTCAGACAGTTTGTGGGTTTTGGTTGAGGACTCAAGGATTTGTAGGTATATGGGAATAGAATGTAAAGGGAACGTACTGTAGCATAGTAGGAAATGTAAGAAATGAAGGACAAGGGATCGCAGACGAATGATGTGAAGTGGATCACTGGGAGTGAGAGGACTAGGGAATGTGAAGGTTTTGGACAATTTAGGGCCTACTCTCCTTATCAGCTGATGGAACTTGACTATGTCCAGCTGTAACCCTGTACAGTCCCATACCACACCTAAGTGTAGGATCATGTTGCAGATGCAAAGGTGGCATCCAAATCTTAAATAGAAGAACCATTCAATAAAATAAAAGCTTCCTGACATCCCCCTTTTTTTCCCCCTAAATATGAAATTTCTCCTGCTGTTTAATACTCTTGGTCCATTGCAAGCACTTCTGAGTTAAAAGACTTTTTTTTCTATAGACCCTTGATTTTTGGAACGGGAGTTTTGTATTTCCTAATATTCACCTTCTCCCTGGAGGGAGATTTCTCCGTAACCCTAGAGAAAATCAAGAGACTAGCTTTCAGTTTTATAGCATACTTATGAAAATTAAAGCTAGAGTCAGCCATTTTCAATCAATTCATTAGTTTTTCATGTTACCCAATAGAACTGGCATTATAGCAGATTGTTTAACAACAACAACAACAAAAACAGCTGGAGCAGGTTCTCTGAGTAAGGTCTTGTGTTAGCAGAAGAAAAGCATCCTTTAATAGCATGGCTTAGAATTCATTGTTTCACATTGATTTCAAAGTTTTTTAACATTTTCCTTGTCATGCATTCAGTTTGAGCACACTTACAAGGATCTCATAAATCTCTAAAACAAAAGTAGTTTCTATTCTCATTAAGGTGAATGGCAAATTGTCCAATTAAGTTAGCAGTTGTAGCAGAATTTAATATCCAGAATTTAACCTTCCTTCTTTTCACAGTGGACAGCATGGAGTATCACTGTGAAAGTTTTTCTTTTGCTTCTCTTAATGAAGAATTATTCCATCATATAAAGATGATTACATGAGTGTGTTTGCTATATGCAAATATTTTTTTAATGCTTTTTTATATTAGATTGAAAGGCATATTTAAAGCTATGGTTCTTCTAACTTAGCCTGATCCAGCAAAGCATGTTGACAGGTGCTTAACTTCAAATGGTTGAACACTGCCATTCAAAGTCAAATTGAGTTCACATACCTTAAAATGTAAGTGTGATGCTTATATGATATAACATGGAATGGAGGTTAGTTTTCAAGACCTCACAAGCTATAAATATTTTGCTAAGCAGGCAAAATGAAAATTTGGGAGAAGAGAGCAATATTTTCTAAGCCAAAATAGAAATAAAAAATGTTATTTGAGTCTTCCTGTCCTGCGCCATTTTCTACTTTTGCTGTTAAAATCTGCTTCCTGGAAATGTTGCACTACCCATGTGAGGAAGTGCGAGTACATACCTGGAAATTCTTTGTGCATTAGGAAGGCCATCCTCATCAGCAACCCCGATAAATATTTTATTTATCATTACTCCAAGCAGAACACATATACTATACTGTCTGTCTTTACTTCCGTGGGAGAAGTTGCTCAAGAGCCTGCAAATACACAGTGGAGATTCTCATTCAAGATTTAAGCAGACAAGTGGGAGAAAACAAAGAGTATAAAACCTTCAAAAAAGCCATGATCCAGTTAAGATAAAAGAGAAAGTAATTAACCGCTTAGTAATGATGCAATCACCATTTGCCTGGAATAGAGGTTTCAGTCTACAGTCTTGAGCGTTCACAGGAACTGAAGCTGCTCAGCACCACAGAGAAGCCCTTAGGCCATTGCATAGCATGTTTGCCAAACACAGACATTATCTCAGCCTTTCCTAACCTAATTAAAGACATTCTGTCACATAAAACAATGTGAAGCTGGAAAAACCTGAAACACTGAACCCTATTTTGAAAGAGTTGTGCTCTTTACCAGTGCTTGCCTAGCACACATGATAACTACTTCATTCAAGGCTTTCCCACTTATAGCATTTTATTATCTGCCTACTCCAACACACATTCCTGTGGAGGCAGTATGGGAAGAGGCAACCCACGTTCTGAGAACTAAGCCAACTCACATCTCAATGAAACTAATTATCTTAACATTAGGATTTGGATAGTTAGGAAAAATATTCAAAACTTTCTCACTTGCGTGTTTTAGCTGCTCTGAACAACAGATGGAAATGTCCATACTTGCTCCATTTTCACATCTAGCCCTTCAGACTACACTTAGGACTGACTTCAGTGGAAAATGCCTGGCCATATTAATTCCAAGACGAAAGCCTACTTTTAGCATAAAAAATGGGGCTGGAATACTCCTCTGTTCATTTGAAAGGGGAATAGCAGTGTTCTTGTTAGCCTAGACAAGTCCAAATACACATCCTAGGCAAGCATCCTCAACGTTAACATACAAGTAAGATAAAAATAAGGAAGAAGGAAGGCAAATTCATGAAGCTAGAAAGGAAGTAGTTGCATTAGCCTGCAGAATAGGACTAGACATTCTTGTGGGAAAGGGGGTGATTTTAGAGCTGGTCTCTGCTAGAAAGACATACTTTTGCGTTAAGAACAAATTAGATAAACAGTATATGAACTATTCCATTCTTATATTGCTGAATATTTTGAAGTCCTCTCTAAAGCACAAATCCCTTTTCATTCAGTGTGTATGAAACTGAGGACTCCAATTCAGACTTGTCAGTTCTGCTACTGGAGTATTTTCTCTATTTGTTTATGGATTACAAAAAGTTAAGACTAATAAATATATCTTGATTATTAACTTTAAGTGGTTAAATCAGGTTCAGGATATAGGAGCAGAGCTGCCTTCTATTTATTCCTTTGCCAGTGGTGAGAAACAAGCACCTGCCCACACAGTGGTGACAAAGGACCTACCGCAGCCATCTCAGTTTCATGTGTTAAGTTTTGTGGGACATTGGGATTCATCTTACCTAGGTTAAGATACCTTGGTTTAGTTAGATATCCGAATATAATTTGGTCAATGTATGCTCACTTTACAGTAAAAAAAAAAAAAAAAAAAAAGTGTGGGTGTTGTCTGCCCCAGTGAGATGACTGTCTTAATGCATCTATTGCACTATCGAAACATCTGTTTTATCCTCTGAATCTGAATGGTGTCTTGAGTAATTTCCTCAGATTCAAATGTTTAAGTTTTAGATGCCCAAGTCTGGGCAGATGACTCACTCCTTGCGTTGAAAAGCTTCCATTAGCAGTTAGTCATACTGTGAATCCAGTGAGTGACTGCTTCTGCTTGAGTCATGCCTATGTAGTCTACTATGTCCTTAGGAGGTCTTTCTCAACAGATGCTCTCTGACCTCATCAGTTTTTCCGTTTGTCTTTTAAAATCCATCTTCAAGAAGCCCCTCTCAAGGACTCCCACTGAAGAGTGTTCTGCTGCTTTTCTTTGGGTGTTCTTTATTCAAGGTTAGGATCTACGTATACTTTGATGTCTATCTTTGATGACTTTGATGTTGACGGAAGAAATGGATTATCTCCTTCCCTCTTGTTCCCTCTCCCAGTCCTTCTCATTTGTGGGTTCAAGGAAAGAGATCTCTAGTCGTGTCACTTTAAAGTATACAGAGAAAGTTAGGGAGAGCCTGTGCATGGGAAATAAACTTTTCTCCCGGAAATGGGGTAAAAGTGAGACAGTCCTTGAGTGAATGTTTGGAATATTTGGCGTGTACTGAAGTAGCCTCGCAGTGCTACAGGGGAGATATTGGGACTAACTGGCGGTGTGTAAGCTGTACATGGAGACAGGCTGAAAGGCTCTGAGTAGCATCAGTGAACTGCACAAATGCAGGACAAGATGCAATGAGCTATGCCCTCTCCTCTTTCCATCAGAATCTGTCCTCTAGTTAGACACTTTTGGTTCCTACTGAATTGCAAAGAGAGCAGGATCTGATTGTCAGAAATCTTGTCTTTCATATACACCTTTATATTTACTTTCATTTGGTGCTCGCCTTGGTCAGTACTTCCACAAGCCATGCCTTTCAGCCCAACCTAAGTAAATATATTGATTAACTGGCTGCTTATAACTAACATCCCAAACAAACAAATAAAGCATACCTTTATCCATTTTTTAATTAATTGTCTCTCTTTACTAACAAAAGGGAAGGGAAGGGAAGGGAAGGGAAGGGAAGGGAAGGGAAGGGAAGAGATTCCAAAATATGTTGAAATCCTCACACAGGCAAATATGTGGATGAAGAAAAGAAGACTAGGGGAGAGAAAGAGGACAGATGGCAGCAGTTTTTGATATTTACCCTTCTTTACAACACCTAATTATCTTACTGTGCAACTTGCCAAGAGATTCTGAAAACCCGCAGTCAGGGTTCAGTGTAGATCAATGAGGTGGGTACACAAATAATTGCAAGGGATAGTCTGGAAAAAAATAAAACTTGACTAATTTACTGCATGAATTATAAGAATGAATAAATATGAAGTGACTAGCAGAATATATATTTAATCAAACACCTGAAATGGAAGTGTTTATAAAGTGCAAGATGCCTTTGCGGTCTCTTTTTCTTTTTCCTCCTCTCACAATACCAAATTTCTTCATAATTTATACATTTTTGATGAATGGGAGTTTTGTTAGATGCAACATATTTTTTGTTATGTTATATACACACTAATGAACCAAATAGAGGAACTTGCATGACTGGTAATAGATATGAATGTGATACAATAGGAAGACTGGAAGAGTGGAAGATGTGGAAATGAGGAAGAGATTTAAGAAGACACTCTAAAGAAAAAAGAGAGAAGAGAAGCACACTTTAACTGCAGCTAACTGCAAACAAGTAGATGATGACTATGATGAAATAAACCAGGTTAGGTCATTATTCATTCAAGAAAGATGGGAAGAGGCTGGGATTCTGCTTTAGCTTCCTTAACCTGCCCTGTTACTCTTGTATGTATAGATAGATATCTGTAGTGACATTATTTTATTACAAGAAACTTTAATTGCTTAAAATGATTACCTATTGACAAGATTGACTTCACAGGACAGATTAGAGAACAAATTACACTGTTAAAAGTATATCCAGCATATTTCCATGATAGTTGACAGATTTGTCCTCCAATTAGTCACTGAGAAAATGCAAGGGTTAGTGTTCTTTTATGTATAATTCTAGTAAGTACCAGGGTCATATAGAAAAGAGCGACTTGGAGAAATGAAAAACCTTGTGCTGAAATAGCATGAGTTGTCTGTGTTTAAATGTGTGAAATGCTAAGCTCAAAACAAGTCTGTAAAGAAGGTTTCCAATATTAAGTGAAGAGACTGAAAAATAAGGACTACTGACTAATATGAAAAAAGAATAGAGACATTTAGAAGGCTGCTTGAAAATATAGTGGGAAATTAGAAAAGGTAGTTATTAGAGGTCAGAAAACATTACAATAAAGTAAAAATGTTTAAAACCTGTGTTAGATCTTGTGAAGAAATAAACACATGATAAAGTGATCTTTGACCACAGAAATTAGAAAGAAAGCTAAAATGGAATTTGCAATACAGTAAGAAGGCTAATGTTAACTTTGAAAGGACACAGAATCATGTGAGCAATTTTCAACTTAGGCAAGGATGCAGGCCATGGATCGGAAGGTTTGAAGGCTAATGGAGATGAGCAAATCAAAGCAGAAACTACTGTTACCTATGCTGATAAAGACGTAATTTTGTGAGGGATCTTTGTCCCTCAGACTATGTGCTAGAGAGTTGCTCATATTTACATAGTTCAGAGCTACTTAATCGAGAGCAGACGGGCTGTATCCACATTTTGTAATACTTGGCCTAAGCTTCTTCTGGGACATATCTGGTGGCCCTAAAACATGTTTTTTTGATCAAAGAGAATAAATGAATTAAATGATGACAGTAATTTTATATCATGCTGTTGATGGGGTGTGGCAGATGCACTGAGCATTGGCATGGGGGTATATAGAACATGTAGGAGAGGCATATTTGAAGATGGAAGGTGTTTTGGGAAAATGGCAAATTACTATGTGAGATGAAACACACAATTGTAAGGAAACTAAGCATGGCACAGCCCAAAATGCCTATAATAGCCCTTCCTCCTCTGAGCTTCATCCAGACCTTCATCGAGCTTTCATCTTAAAGAAAAAGAAAGAAAAATAAAAAAAGTGTTATTTTGTTCTATACAGAAAACCCAGGAATGTTCTAACATATATATGTGGATAATCAGAGAGTCCAATTAGGTGGCAATATGGATATATTCAGATGGTTATATGCATGCCAACTAAGGAGAGAATGGAAATGTGCTTTTCTGAATGCAAGAAGAATTACTGTAGGTAATTGTAAGTCTGGTAGAAAATATTCTTAATGAACATATCAAATTTTTAGAATGGTGCTATATCCCTTCAGAATAACAATCTATGTTTAAGTAAACAGGAAAAACAGCACAAAAATGAAAGCTCTTACATATAATAATAAATAGCAAAAGTGTTGTTAGAAATTGCCAGCTTTCCACTGGTGATGGTTTATGACCTGGGAGCATCAGTAAACCCTTAATGAGATGTGATCATAGAATCATAGAATCATTTAGACTGGAAAAGACCTCCAAGATCATCCAGTCCAACCTTTAACCTAGCACTGTCAAGTCCACCACTAAACCATGTCACTAAGCTCTGAATCCAAACATTTTTTGAAGACCTCCAGGCATGGTGACTCAACCACTTCCCTGGGCAGTCTGTTCCAATGCTTCACAACCCTTTCAGTGAAGAAATTTTTCGTAATATCCAACCTAAACCTCCCCTGGCATAACTTGAGGCCATTTCCTGTTGTCTCCTCAGTTGGTGCCTCAGAGAAGAGACCGACTCCCACTTCTCTCCAGCCTTCTTTAAGGTAGTTGTATACTTTATATATTGGTAGTTGTATATAGTGATAAGGTCTTCCCTGAGCCTCCTTTTCTCCAGACTAAACAACCCCAGCTCCCTCAGCTGCTCCTCATAAGACTTGTTCTCCAGACCCTTCACCAGCTTCATAGCCCTTCTTTGGACACACTCCAGCACCTCGATGCCCTTCTTGTGGTGAGGGGCCCAAAACTGAACACAGCATTCAAGGTGCAGCCTCACCAGAGCCGAGTACAGGGGGACAATCACTTCCCTAGTCCTGCTGACCACACTGTTTCTGATACAAGCCATGATGCTGTTGGCCTTCTTGGCCACCTGAGCACACTGCTGCCTCATATTCAGCCGCCTATCGACCAGTACCCCCAGGTCCATTTCCGCCAGGCAGCTTTCCAGCCACTCTTCCCCCAGCCTGTAGCATTGCATGGGGTTGTTGTGCCCCAAGCGCACAATCAGTTGTATCCCCAGTAAGTATCAGGCAAGGGACTGCCAAATAAATAGAGGAAAGTGTAAAGAAGCTAAAAGTAAAAGCTTTTATGCAGTGCCATGCACACTTCTATCTGATTTTGTTCGAAAGAACAGCATTCACACTGTAAAATGTACAGAAGGGGCCTACTGGACTGAATAACATGAAAGACCTGTTTTACAAAGGGAAATTAAAAGACAATGGCTTCTTTTTTTTTTTTTTTTTTTTTTAGCTTAAGAAAAATAAGAGTTAAAACATGCTTCATAAATACCCCGAGTTCATAAACATTATTTTGAAATAAGGCATATTTAAAGTGTTGGGACAAAAATAAAATAGCTTAATCTAGTCCTGGAGTAGAAACAAAAGGTTGCTAATTACCAGAAGCATGAGACCTGTATTGGTAACTGTATAGCAAGAAACCCAACTGGCTTCAACATCCCAGGAAGTGGAACCTATGACAGTTTCCTGACACAGCAATTATTATTATTTCTTTTTCTTAATACACTTTGTATTAAGATGTTGTGTGGACAGAGGCAACATGAAGAATTGGAATATGGATTAATGTTACAAGACAGGTGGTATGATTAATGAGTCACTTCTATTTATCATTGACGTCATATGTAGTTATATTCATAGAGATATATATTACATAGACATACATAACTTACACATATGGAATATGCAAAATATTGTCAGGTAGTATTTCAATAAATTCAATGGTCTAAAACTATATTTGGATAGAAGGTGGTAGAGGAATATGTAACTTAAAAAAAGTGGAAAATGAAAGAAACTGTAATGGCAAAACTGATCATTATGAAAAAGAATATTTTTGTTGATTTGCAATTCAGCCACATTTTTATAACTAATTTGGAGGACTTCAGAAAGATGATTTAGGAACCTAGATTATCCTTCAAAAGCTAAATCCTGTCCTTTACATTTCAATTTTTCTTCCATTTTCCAGTTCCATTTACATAATATATCCACATATTTAAGTAATCTTATACACAATATATTTCTGCTTCCATTTTTGTATTTGTAAATAGAAAAGTGATTCATTTTTCTGACTTTTCCTTGTTATTTTACTGAAAAGGAATTGGCTCAAAATTGTATCAGTCTTCTCAGAAAAATTTATTCACGCAATTTCTAGCATATGTAGGACTAAATCTTGCTGTGCTGACTTCATTTTCCTGGAAGAAAGAGATCCTAGGAAGCCTTCTTACTTTTCATCTATATTTCCATGTCAATAAATAGTCTGATCCAGTTACCACCAAAGTGAATGTGAGTTTTACAATTAGTCTCAAGGGCAGTAGAATCTGTTATCCAAGTACAACATTTTCTTAAGAATTAATACACTGTTAGCTTTTCTTATGTCTTTGCAGGAATTCAGATGCATTATCTTTATGACACAACTACATCAGGAACTACTATGATCAAATGCACTTTCTTTTTCCCGAGAAATATCTAAAGATGTGTTATGAAGTAGAAACTGCTGTGTTCATGTCCTCTTCCCCTAAACTGTCAGCGCTACACATGGATCTATTGCATGGATGCTGCTTTTTCTCCCCACCAAGAACTGTCCTTCTAAACATGTAACATAGATTTTTATTTTATTTTTTTCTTAAAGAAGCTTATGAATGCCTACTATTCATCAGCCCTAAGCAGTATGGATCTGAGTAGTAAAATAATGTACTAAAATATGCTGAGTTAACAAAAACTAGAGTAATATCTTTGTGGACAATGGAAAAATTGTGTTCTCTCTGGTCCATGATGGAGCTTACTGCCTCAAGGGTCTCTTATATTACAGTTGTCAAAATTAGTATGACAAAGTAGACCAATGTTTGGTGCTCTTTTGTCATTTTTGTTGTTCAGTAAAAATATTCCCAGGTTCTTAATACCTCACAATCTCTCTGCATATGCCATCATTCACACAGAGACCTATATCATTTTTTGCAAAAGGAAGCATAAGTAGGCATGATGTGGAAGATCTTTAAAGTTAGATTTAGAGGGAGTGATTAAGTCTTCGGCCAGAAATGTGAAAGAAAATCCAGGGAAAAAAAGGTTAATTGAATGTCTATAATAAATTTTGCAAGCAAAACTGGCATCTGGATACAGCTTTGGAGGTGGATGTAGAACCACTAAAGAAAAACTTAAATAACAGTGTAATTTTTAGGAGTTTTGATCCCCTGAGCTGGAATTTCCAGATGGCCCAACTAAATTAGGATCTCAAACCCTAGAGAAAGTCCTCAGAATGCTGAAGAAATGCTTTTGAAAGTATTATCTTTGGATATTAGAGAGTCAGAAGATATTTTAGAATGACTATAATATAAAATGTTTTATTATTAGAAAGGGACACAATCCTCAAAAGGAAGGATGAAACTTTCACTTGTCTATCCTTAATCACATTTTGATACACACTTCATTGTGTTCTTTTGAAGTATTATTGATCAGCGCTATCCTTCCCGTACACTAACATCACTAAAAGCTTTTTTAATATTTTAGAAATTGTGTTTCTTCCCTGCAACTACTTTATTTAACTCTAGGAAGATGTTAAGAGTAAGAGAAGCTGTCTCGCGTGACCTCTGGAAACACCACAGAGGAGTGAGGCAGGTTCCTCAAAGGCTTTAGATAGAATCAAGTAGTGATAAATAAATTGGGCTGTAAATTTTACATTTCAGCATCAGTCTGTCAGAAATGGCTGAGTTAACAAAGCAAAACACTGCATAAAAATATGCTGCTTTAAAAAATATCTTCTAACAAAGGGTAGGAAACGTTCTGGCATAACCCTACTCAGTTTTTGGCTAGCTCACCCCAGCCAGAGGGATATCAGGTTCTTAGGGGCTCACAGCCTAATACTTCCAAAATTTTCAGCGTGGGCTTCCAAGGATCTGAAGACTTAAGAAATTCCAGATAAATTGGTATCCTCATTCCAATAATGTAGACGAAAGGAAAAAAAGAAAAAGGAAAAGAAAAAGAAAAAGAAAGAAAAAGAAAAAGAAAAAAAAACAGGACAGGTCAGCAATGAGATAAATTTTAGCACCTGTATTGTCAGTAGGCACTGAAAAAATAATAGGACTGTTCTAGAGTAACAGACTTTAAAAACCTGAGAGAGCTGCTAAATAAATCTATTCATCTAGCCAAAAATCAGATTCCTTCTGGACAACAAGAATAGATTTTCAGTTAGGACTTCTTAAATGTAACATTTATAGAATTACTTAGAATTACTCTTTTTTTTTTTTTTTTTTTCCAAGGTACGAATTGCAAATCTGAATGAAGAAACACTGAAATTTTGAAAATGTTTATAAACTGGATGTTTTAGGTGTTTTTTTTCTTATCTCTAGATTTTAACGTTTCTTTCAATTTTGCCTTTTAACATTTGTTTGTGTTGATCAGATTTAGAGTTTAAAGGATGAGTATGACAATGAAATCCTTCCCAGAAAAACATTATATTAAAAACGTGTATTTTCAGAAAAGCACAGGAGATAGCCAATTTACATATGGCAAATTATCACCTGATCTAGACATAATATTTATTTTAATATGTCTGATTTTTTTTCAGTTGTTATGTGAAATACTGCATTTGAAAATATATGCTGCTCTATCTCATGCAAATTTTAACTTCTGCAGTTTTTTCCTCATTATTATTTTAGTGATCATAAATATTTCATGACAAAAAGTAAATGCTTACATTGGCTAATGAAGGTGGATGCCATCCCCTTCTCCATATAACAATCAGCATTTATAAGCTATCTATTATCAATAATTTTTTTGTTTCAAGTTTTACATCTAATACTGAGAGCATACTTAATAGATGATGGCCATTCCTTCCAACACTTTTAGTCTACCTGGATGATTAAGAATACAAAGCAAAAGGATACTTCATATTTGGACACTGGAAATCATCTGTGGAGTCAGTGCTGATCAGCTTATTGTATGTGTTTACTGTCCAACATTTCTTTATTTCTTTTTTTTTTTTTTGAAGATACAGAATTCAGCAGCATGGACAGTTTATATTTGTTTCCTTTGGTAAGCATTACTGAGCTGAAACTGTGAGATACTGTAATTAATAAAAAATACATATATAATTTGGAAAGCTTATAATACAATCATAACAAGATTAAGTAAAATAAATCAAAGCCAATTTGTGCTTGGTTGTTTTGGGAATAACATTTCTGTCAAGTTGTTGAACAGTGATCATTAAAACATGGGAATAATCCACCTCCTAATTAAACAACAATAAACAATTGTCAATGACACATAATTGTTAAAAGTCAACAAAGGAGGCATTAGTGTAAACAAAGATTAGCCATAGTTCTTGAAAATGAGAATGGGAACGTTATTTAATGCCTGACAGAGCAGACTAGACATAATAAATATTTCCAATACTAGAGTTGCAAATACCTCCATCAATATCATTTAGATAGTAGAGAAGTTAAGTAGTCCGTTGATAATGCAATGAATATATTGCATGTTTTGTGTCCCGTCTTTACTTACCCTTGGAAACGTTGTTCCTCTCCTCATTATATAGCTTGTTTGTCTTGTATTTTTCCATACTTCCAAATCTTAGGACCAGGTATATTTTCAAAAGACTTTTTAGGTCTAGCTATAAGTTCATGTAAGTATGAGGATACATATAGCCATACACCTACATCCTCCCCCCCTCCACACACCCACGCATATATAAACACATATAAACATGTATGCAAATATAAATATGTTAGTCACTTAAACCTAGATCTGCAGAAGCGTTCAGGCACCTGACGTGTAAGTCTGAAATCTGAAAAATCTTGATTCAATGCAATTTAGAAATAACCCAAATTCCTCAAATGCTTCTGAGTATAGGCAAACAGACAAGTCATTAGAGAGTAGAATGGGGTGTGAAATTTCAGGACTCCTGGAAACTCTCCTATAATTCCTTGTGTTTGTAGACTTACTTTGTTAGTTTACGTACTTTTTGGTTTGCCAGAAGAAGATGACAAACAAGCAGTTCTCACAGGAGAGCTGAAATACCCAAAGTTCTAATTTATCACATGGAAATTTGTCCCTGTGTCTGTATCCATCTAAACCTAAATTTTGCCTCATTTCCCCATTTCTATGAGTGGCTTTATATATGATTGCAAATTTTGAGGTCATTTAGTAGACTCAAACCTGCACCAAATTCACATACAGCTCACTTACTCAGTTCTCACCTTCAGAGGTCGAAGTCTTGTTCTGCTAAATCTGCAACGTGCACTGACAAGTTTTCACACTTTGAAAGGGAAGCTCATGTAAATAAATGTAAAATTGAGCTTTGAATTGCAAAATCCTTCTGCAGCTTCATACTGTTGATGTCAACAACATGGTGAATTAGGCACTAGATATAGCATAATAGGCAATTCCTTATTATGAGAACAATTCATTATTAACCACCAGTTTTTCTGGTGCACATCTCACTCATTTCTAGTTTGATTTCCTTCAGATCAGTGGATTGTGAAAAAAAAGGAACAACTGTTAAGGACTTTGGACTAAAAGCAGCTCATGAAAATACATATCATGTGTAAATCAAATAGTATCCTAAGTACTTATTAATGCCTTACTCATATACAACAGACCACTTTTATTATTGTTATAACTCCACTGATTTATCAGTAATATTTATAAATATGAAATGAAATACACATGAAAATGCTCAGGAAATAAAGACCTACAAAAAGTTAAAAAAACATTCCAAACATGAGTTTAGGATGTTCTAGTAAATTCTCATTTACAAATGAGTTGTGGATTTTCTTTGGTTCTTTTACTATTGAAGTTTTATTCACAATCTTCCTGATTTCCCCAGAAGGTAAACACAATAATTTACAACACAACAGATCACTTAGCATCTTATGCAACCTGTCCAAAGGAGAGGTGATGTAGTGCAATTTCAGTGGAAGCTTTTTTATAGCTTCATTATTAAAGCTTGATGTTTTTGTTAGTATCCCAATACTTTCAAGGAAACCGTTACAGAATACATCAACTGAAGTTAGCTAACCCCGTCTATAAGTATCCCATGTATCATATGTATCATTCTGCACAAATCCAGAAGGAAACATAAATGTTCATTTTCCATATGCTAGCCATTATTACTGTTCTGAAAATCAGATTTCATGTTATTTTCTTCAGGTGGCAAGTATGGAGAGATACATGTACATGAAGGTACTCAATCAACAAAAAAATCTATAAGGAAACCAAAAGTATAGTGTTAATGTTACAATAGTTCCAGCAGCAATTTCCTCATTAAAGATAGAGCACTGTGTTTTAAATAGAAAAGCTTGAATAACCACCAACTTGAAAGCTGCCATCTGGATAGACTGTTGATACATATTAGATTAAGGTCATTGATGACCTATTTGAAAGCACAGCTTTTTAACTACTGCAGAAAAATTGTTTTTCAACAAATGAAGGAAGCCAATGGTAAAGGATTCAAAGGATTCAACTTATCAAAGGATTCAACTTATATGTTTGCAGATGTGGATGCTCTTTTTGCGTCTGACAAGAAAATACATTCCCAGTTTGACCAGTGCATAATCCTTAATTTATAGAGTCTTGTTTGGGATCTCCTTTAAGCAGTGGCTTTTTACTTGAGTTCAGAAGATCTATTTCAAAATTGTTATTCGGCATATGTAGGTGTGGCAGAAGCTGGCTCAATGCTATTTCCAAGTTCCGCCCTTTCCCTTAAAAAAAAAAAAAAGTAA
>VXAL01004670.1:45828-67776 GCA_013399475.1 Chauna torquata
TTTTTTCTGTTATCTGAATTAATCTTGCTTGATGATACCATCAGCTTTTCTCATACTAATTTGTAATATATCTTTTACAAGAAAACAAAAATTTACAACATAGGTGATGTGTCCATATGAGAATATAAAAGTCTGGAAATGAAGTAGAAGTATTACAGCAGCTTTTAATGTTTATAATAATTGTTATTAGATATAATTAAGATATCTAATTAATGGGTAAAATTTTATTTATTTATTTATTTTTCATTTTATTTCAAAGGCATCCAAGAGATGTAGAAATGAAGTCATGAATTTTTGTTGGTTTCAGGTGCATAAGTGCTTCAGGCAGTCTTGAAGATCTCTGCTTTAGCTAGTGTGTACATAGTTATATGATCACACATCTTCAAATCTAGCTCATGCAAAACAGTCTTATTGTGTCTAAATGTTGACTTCAAGGCTACCATTCACATGAGAAGCAATCACAGGATCAAGACCAAATGATTTTGCTCTTAGGAAATGTTCTCTGCTGAGACCATATTTTCTTCCAGGAATTTGTAAAATTGGCTTTTCTTGTAAGGTATAAACAAAAGAGACTATTGACTAAGGTTTAGTTATTTTTTTGCCTTTGAAGCCACAAAGAACACAAGCCATACAGTTATTTTACTTATGGTAAAATTAAATGTGTATAAGAGGGGTGGGACAACCAGGGATACACTGCACTTGTGGAACAGTGGGCCACACAGGCAACTTGCCAGGAGCTTTGGGTAACTGTATGGTGGTCTTACTACTAATTATAGAAGAAAAAGCTTCTAAGCATAGCATAGACACCCAAAAACAGAAGATATGTTTTCAGAGCTGAGGGAGAAAGGTCATCAGTGGGAAGAAAATATCCCAACACCTTTAAACTGCTGGTACCTTTTATGTATTTTTACCTCTGAGGTGCTAATATATATTATAGAACTGCACTCTGAATCTGGTAAATAATGGTCATACTTGGATTCATAAGGAAAAGCAGCATACTATTCTTCAATGATGTGAATGCCTATATTGTACAAAAGAAGTCCATTCTAATAATTTTGGATTAGATTTGGTCTAATATTTATTAGTGAAATGGTTTCGTTGTCAATAATAAATAATTGGCTAGGATTGTAATAACTGAAATGCTTAGAACAATGTATCAACTCTGATTAAAATTTTCCTAAGGAAAAAAAAAATTCATTTTCAGAGGAAGATAAGACGCTGGAATTTTGTTTAACAATTCAGGAATTTCAATAGAGTGTCATTTTATGTTTTTTATTTTTGCATTCTCATTTAATACAAGAATATTCTATGTCTCCACATTTCAGAACTATGATAAATAGATTTAAAGTGATAGGAATTTCAGACTAAAGTTCTAAATAAATATAAAAAAAGAATATTTTTTCAAGTAAAAATGATCAGAAACTATAATTGCTCCAAATCTTAATTATTTCTGGAAAATTTTAAAGAATTATGTTTTCAAATGAAAACAAATTATGGGAGTGCTGAAATTTCCTTTGAATCTGAATAGTCAGAAATTTGTGCAATTTTGCAGTAAAGATATCTCATAGCATATAGCAAATGTAATCATTTATTTTTAAGTTGGCAAGAGGGAGATAGAGACACAGGGGTTTAGGGGACCACTGTCACTCATCACCTGATAACTCAGTGTGTTTGTGAACCTAGCTCTGCCTGCAAGGAATAACAGAATCACCAAATCACAGAACAGTTGAGGCTGGAAGGGACCTCTGGAGTTCATCTGATCCAACCTCCCTGCTTAATTAGGGACACCCAAAGCAGGTTGCCCATGACCATGTCCAGGCAACTTTTGAAGATCTCCAAGGGGAGGGACTCCACAGCCTCTCTGGGTAACCTGTGACAGGGCTTAGTCACCTGCACAGTAAAGAAATGCTTCCTCAGAACCTCCTGTGTTCCAGTTTGTGCCCATTACCTCTTGTCCTGTCAGTGGGCACCACTGGAAAGAGCCTGGCTCCACCCTCTTAGGACTCTCCCTTCAGGTATTTTTCATCCTCCTCATATTCTTTACACCCTCTTCCCCAGGAGGACACAGTTACTTACCTCTGTGCAGGCAATGTTTTTGATAAGAATATTTTATACTCTTAATAAATTTGGCAAATCCCCATTAAAAGCACAGTATGTTGATTGATATTAGTTTGCATTGGCCCCATTTTCTTTGTCTTTGGAAACAAGTCTTCAAAAACGTTTACCATTTCATAGTAGATGAACCATTTCCTTAAGCTTCCTTTTTTTTTCTTTTTTGTAGGAATGTGGATGAAATACAGGAGAAGAAAGTAATCACAGGAGCAACAGAAAGGCAGTTTGGCAGCTCTTGGTTTTCTCTGTATTTACCTTTCACCAACTGGTTTGTTGAACAAACCTGCTTCCCATGCCTTCCTCTTCTCCCCGGCTAGTTGCTTCTAGTTTCTCACATTTGGTTACTGACCTATTCAACACACAAAATAGTTCTCATAGATGTTTGGAGAATGACCAACAAAAAGACATTTCTTATTGTTACTGAGATCTCCAGTAGTTCTAGAAAACAGTAATAGGTCTAATTAGGAGTAAGAAAGACAGGACCTAGATACACAACATCTCCTGTGGATGTGGAAGGTGGACAGGAGTTGCAGAAAAATCAGAAAGTGAGACAAAACTGCTGTGGACAGCAGATGGCAAAGAAGGCAGTGAAGATACATACTGGAACGTGAAGTGGTTCCTCTGTTTTACCTCTAAACACCAACTCAGTTATGCTAAAGGAAAATACTGCCTTTATTTGGAGGGGTAACCATGAGCCTATTCAGCTTTCTGTCTCTCTACTACACTGCCAGTGAGAGCTTTCTTAGCACCTGTCATATAAGGGGGGTGCGATCCACATCTGTCACAGAGGATCATCTCAGCAGCCAGTCTTGAAGTGATATATTTCAGTTAGACTTCTTTTCGTAAATTTATTTGTTGATACCATGCATTAGCACTTCTCAGTTATCATGTTCACCATTTTCAATTAGTTTAACCATTACCCTAGAGACTGATATAAAAATTTCTGTGCAGAATATCTAATACTGGCTTTCTAGAACAATGCTTTTTTGCTCAGGTTGCATTTGAGCCCTGAACACTGTGAAAAACCTGTTAAGTTTAGTGGAAAGACTCATCATAATTTTCAAGGTTCTAGAAAATCAGGCATCTGTATGGAATATAGACTACTGCACATTATGTAGATTATTTTGGCAACAGGATAAAATGAGAGAATATTATCTCAAATAGGAAGTCCATTACAACTAAATCATAAAGGTTGTCTGCTAATTAAATAAAGTCTGCTTTGGAAGCATTTGTTAGAGCCCATGAACCTTACTAAATCTCTCTCACTGGTTAATGAGGTAAACAAATGAGAAATGTAACTGATGAAGAAAGGTAAGATTGGAGGATTTAGCTGTAGGACTTGATTGCGTTAGGCCAGAAAGCACTGTCTATTGTTTTTTCCTTTTTCATTTCCCCATTCTTGAAGGGATGTGTTTTTCATTATTGATCTGTTTCCTCTTTTTTTGTGATTGTTTTTTATGGTTTCAATTCTTTTCACTGAGTATTTTTGACTCTTTCTTCAGTGATAAGTAAAGAGCTTTTGTACTTCCAGTTTGTAAGATGTTGTTTTTCCATAGGAATTTTCTGAGCTGCTTACCTTTCTTCTGTAGGGTGATCATACTGCTAAGGATCAGAAGGGAAATATTTTGGTAGCAGATACATAAGTATGCAAATGTTAGCTTTTCTAGCAACTTAAGAATGGCTAAGCAAAGCTGCGAAGATTCTCTCATTCACTATGCACACATAATATCTCTAGAGGCATTCATGTTGTACTTTTAGAGCAGTCAAGCATCAATAATTTAAGAGAAATATTCTGCTGTCAAGGCTGGAGATTCAGGAGAATGTGTAGCTCTCCATAGGATCTCTGTGTGGAGACTGCACAATACGGCATGTGTGAATACAGACTGATGTATGCAGATGGATGGAAGAAAGACACATGGGTCATATCTAAGAGGAAAAGTTTTCTCTAAAAGCTCCCCAGAATATCAGGGAAAGGTTAGAGAGAGGCAGAGCCTCGCATACTGATCATGAGAAGAGATTGGACATATAGGAAATGTAAACTCCATTCCATAATTTCTCAAGGCACAAATGAGCTCTTACAATTCCTCTCACGTAGGGATATTGCTACATAGCTAAAGAAACTGGGTAAGCTGATTTATAACACTTACAGTCAGGTATCTGTTTTTCATAGTTTGGCGTCTCTTGTTCTCTGATATTCATTTGATTTATTTACTCAGTTGTGGTTGGTAATGGGCAATTCCCATAATCAGTTGTCATATTTTTTCCTGTATGGTATGGAAAGATTCTGTCTTATTTGTAGTTTCATATATAACTGAAAAGAGTTGTGTATATGTGGAGAGAAAGGTATTCACAAGTTTGATCATAAGTTGTGCTGTTGGTTGCTCTGCTTAAGGAATGTGCCTGTGCTAAATTATTCTTTAGCAGAATAAATTGTAAACATTCTTTGTCTCTTCCACTTTTAAATAGTACTAAGTCTAGGTAGTTTTCTCTTAGACTAAAAGGCATCAGAAATGTCTTTCATCTGTTTACCTAGCTGTGAGGTTTGCTGAATGGAGTGCTCAGAGGCACAGGGAGGTATCGCTTCCTCCAGGTGCATCGTCCATGATGCTGCAGTTCCCCATTCTGGTTTTGCTGGGTGCCAGCGTTGGAGATCACTCATCCCAGTAGGGGTGCTCTCAGCTCCACTCTCCTTTCTCACAAGCCTCCAGGGGTAACAAAGGAGTCCTCAAACCACTTTGGGGACAGAAAAAAATCTAGGAAGGAAATTCCATTGTTTCTTTTTCCTCTTTAACAATTTTCTCCACATTTCTGACGCTTCTGCTGCATTCTCAAGTGTGTGCAATGTCTCCTCCACTTTTGCTGTTTCGGGAGCAGGGTGAGTCTACATACATTTGACTAATATGGATTTTTTTTTCATGTGGAACAGAAGCAGGAGAGAGAGGATGCTGTGATTTGTAACAGTTTGTTGCAGTAAAACCTGAATATAGTTTCATGCTTATTGTTTTCAGAGAGACTTCATATCTGGAGCAGGGAGTTCCATCAGGAGAAATGTTTGTTACGTGACTTTTTATCTGGGCTGTGAAATTCTGCTCAGCTTTCATTGGTAACCAAAACTTTAAAAAGGCCCCACAAATCTTCCTTAGATTGCCTTCCTAAAAGTGTCTCCTTTCTTCTACTGCAGTTTACCTTTCTCTAGTAACACAGACCCTTAGACTTTCTCCTGAGACATAGTATTTCAGAGACTTTTGGTAAGTTTTAGGGCTTCCTAGCATATTAAAATCAGTCTTAGGTAAGGGTGGGATTGAATTACCTTGACTCAATTGTGACAGTTTCATCCTTTACTTACCGTGTGCATCTGGGATGGATTCAGATACATTCACCATGTATCTTCAAAATGGGATTTTTCCACCTGTGCGGATCAGTGGTTCTGCATAGTATTGGAGGATAGGATGGAGAAGCAACAGCTCTGGCTTTTTCTCGTCTTCATCTCACCCATGGGCTGGGGAACTGATTTTATGCAGGGTGCTTTGCTGTGAACCTGGTGAGGTGAGCAGCTCCGGGATATGGTTCTATCTTTTGACTATTTTGATTTAAGTGAACAAAACTCTAATGTTTCAAAAGAAATAATGTCCCTCTGACTACATTAGATGAGCCCTTGCAGAGGGATCTAGATAGATGGGAGCTCTGGGCAATCAACAACAGCATGCAATTCAGCAAGGGTAACTGCCAGATCCTGCACCTGGAATGGAGAAATGCTGGACACAGACTGGGAGATGAGTGGCTGGAGAGCAGCTCAGCAGAAAGGGATCTGGGGGTGCTGGCTGACAGCAGGCTCAACACGAGCCAGCAGTGTGTACTGGCAGCCAAGGAGGCAAACTACATTTTGGGGTACATTAAACACAGCACAGCCAGCTGGTCAAAAGAGGTGATTCTCCCGCTATATTTAGCATTGGTGAGGCCTCACTTTGAATATTGTTGGCAGTTCTGGGCTCCGCAATATAAAAAAGATGTTAAGATACTGGAATGCATCCAGAGGAGGGCAACAAAGCTGGTAAAAGGGCAGGAAGGCATGCACTATGAGGAGAGGCTGAGGCCACTTGGGTTGTCTAATCTGGAAAAAAGAAGGCTAAGAGAAGACCTCATTGCTCTCTACAACTTCCTGAGGAGGGGAAGCAGAGACGGAGGTGCTGGTCTCTGCTCCTGGTAACCAATGACAGGATGTGTGGGAACGGCAGAAAGCTGTGCCAGGGGAGGTTCAGACTGGACATTAGGAAAAAATTCTTTACCATGAGGCTGCTCAAACACTGGAACAGGCTTCCTAGAGTGGTGATTGATGCCCCATGCCTGTCAGTGTTCAAGAGGCGTTTGGATAATGCCATTCATAAAGTGCTGTAACTTTTGATTAGCTCTGAAGTGGCTGGGTAAAAGGACTCGATGATCTCTGAAAGTCCCTTCCAACAGAACTATTCTGCTTTCTAATATCTGAAACATATCAGCTTTCTGTAGTGCTTCCTATTTCCAATACAATTTCTTTCTTCCTTTTTTTTGTTTTTTTTTAATGAAACTTCACTTTAACCCAAACAGTCTCTTCTTCAGCTCTGAAAGCTTACATCAGACACACCAGAGAACTGAAGCAACTCCGCAGATGGACACCTTTCTCTTGGTAACAAAACATTTGCCATTGCAAAGTTGTCACTGATTGACCCCTTTTATAGAATACATGAGGAAATTCAATGGGAAGAAAACATGACTGAATATAGATATATGAAGGCAGATTCAAGGGTGATGTGAAAGCATGTCAACTGTGCGGTGCTGAATGGATAAACTATATGAGTTGGCACTATCAGCACAGGTAGCTGTCATGAAGTGTTTTACCACATGGTAACTTCTTGCGGTGTTTTTACCCAGCTAAACAGCCGAACTCCACCACAACCACTCTCTCGCTCCCCTGTCTCAAAGGAAGAGGGGGAGAAAATACAATGGACAAGGGCTCAGGGGTTGAGATAAGGACAGGAAAGTTGCTCACCAATTGCCATCACGGGCAAAACAGACTCAACATAGGGAGACTAATATAATTTATTACTATCACTAGCAGACTAGAGCAGTGAGAAACTAAAAGCAAACTAAAAACACCCTCCCCCCATCCACCCTCTTCTACCGCCTCCCCCTGAGCGGCACAGGGGAACAGGGAATGGGGACTGCGGTCAGCCCTTATCGCTTCGTCTCTGCCGCTCCTTCATGGTCACTCTCTGCCCCTGCTCCAGCGTGGGGTCCCTCCCATGGGATGCCGTCCTTCCCGAACGGGTCCTGCGTGGGCTTCCCACAGGCTGCAGCTTTTCAAGAGCTGCTCCAATATGGGTCCGTACCACGGGGTCCATCCTTCAGGAGCAAACTGCTCCAGCATGGGTCCCCCTTGGGTGGCAGCTCCCACCGGATCACCTGCTCCTGCGTGGGCTCCTCCCCATGGGCCGCAGCACCAGCTCGGAGCCTGCTCCTGCAGGGGCTCTCCAAAGGCTGCAGCCTCCTTCAGGCCACATCCACCTGCTCCACCGTGGGCTCTTCCATGGGCTGCAGCGTGGAAATCCGCTCCACCATGATACATCATGGACTGCAGAGGGACAGCCTGCTCCACCATGGGCCTCANCTCTTTTGGAGCCAGCTGGAGCTGACTCTTATCTGACATGGAGCAGCTTCTGGAATCTTCTCACAGAAGCCACCCCTGTGGTCCCCCTGCTACCAAACCTTTACCACATAAACCCAATACACTTCTTGACTTACAAATAAAGATGAAACATCAAAAAGCAGAGGTCTCTCTTTCCAGCCACCGGTGGGATCCCATGTTTCTGTCCTCTATAACCTTCTCAGGTACCTTCTGGGCAATCCCTGTTATTCATAGACCAAAAAAAAAAAAAAAAAAAAAAAAGAGAAGANAAAAAAAAAAAGCAGTGAAATTTATCTGACTTATCTTTGATTTTTTTGAACTTTTGAACTTCAGCATAAATTGTATCAGAGTCCAGCTTAATATTTTGAACAACGCCAAACTAAAATTTGTAGTTGTTATGAAAACTCTGGATTCAGCTTGTATTCAGTAGTCTGACAATATTCTGCTCAGCAAGACTATTTGATAGCAGCTATAACATCAAAGCTTCACAATTTCCAGTAAAGAAGAGTTTCTTTTGCCCTTTTTATTACCTGATTAATACCAGATGAGTTTCAGAGCAATAACAAATCATAAAATAATAGTAATAATAAACCAGAACATGCATAAGAATAAGTTTTCATCGTTTTACCAACAAAGCTGTTCTCCTTTGCCTTTCCAATGAGACACAAAAGCCTTCCTTTTGTTTTAGCACTGGAAAACCTCCACTTTTATTTGTAGACATCAGTAGTTCACCTTTAACTTTACATTTATTTGAACAAGAATATAAACATTATTAACATTGAACAAGGAAACAAAATTTTTATATAATTCACTGAATATTGCACATGAAAAATGCTCCTGAGTTTCAGGCAGGGGGTTATTATTGTTATCATTATGTTCATATCATGATCAGAAATAGCATAGCTGAGAGAGAGAAGTGGCTCTGCAATTGTTATGCTAATTTAACAATTTCTCTAAATGACTTCTGTGAGGCAAAGATAACTAAAGAACCCATTAGTTCTTGTTCCACAGTTATTAAATAGTTGTTAATTGCACATCACCCCCAGATGGGGAAAACAAGTTTTAGCCCAATTCCCTAGTCATTTGACTATAAAGAAGACGTGGGCACTATGTGACTCTGAAAATCAACCATCAGTGTCATGACAAAAGTCAGTGAGTAAATGAGTAACTAAACTCTCAGATGAATTCAGAGCTTTTCACTTCCAGATATATGTCGATTTTCTTTTTTCTAAACATTTTTCAAAGCCACATATTTTCACCCAGATGGTCCAGATCTCTTCTTTTCCTGCCATATTGCTTTCATTGCACTTACTCTTGGGTCTGTATTCCCAAGATAAATCACTGCATGTTACTGAGTTTACAACTTTGCTGTAAAAATGTGTTCTAAACAAGCATGGACTGGAGGAGGATTCATACAAGTTTTCAATGTAGGAAGAGAAAGGTGTTTTAACATTGCTTTATGTCGTATTGAAGTATCTACAGACTACGTGACAGTGAATGGCATAATGAAGTTTTAGTGTCATAACTTTGGAAGGACCATTACACAAGGGTAGGCTATTCTGGTTTTCTAAACAAGAAGCTGTAAAAAACTATCTGTTTTTGCTGTACAGGATTTTGTTTATACCAGAAACTATTAAAAACAAAAACAACAAAAAACTTATTCATTTTTAACTTTTAATTTTGTCTTTCTCCAACTTTTCTGTCTTCTTGGAAGTACAGATTCATAAGAAATGAGAACAAATATGTCACCATCATAGATGAAACCCAATCCAACACCTCTTGAAGACTCATCTCTCCTCAACTCATCTGCCTAAATTTCACCTATGGCTTGTTACAGTCAATATAGTCAATACTACTAAAAGGTAAGCAACTTCACCGTTTTTTTTTTATTCATCTTCAAATGACCTGCAGAAAGCGCTGATTTCTCTATTGATCTTACAGAGTGCTTAGAAAACCAGCTTTAACCAGATGCATCAGATTAGATGAATGCCATGCTAAGAATCTCTTTTGTCTTCAGTGGGAAATATTTGGTTTTGTGGCTTGTTAAGAAATCCAAAATGTAACATGAAATCAGTGCTCGTACTCTTCAGTGGTTTACTTACATAATTAAGCCTGACATATGCAAGTAAACTGAAGTAACAGAGGTTGTGTGTGTTTTCACAGGCTATTCCAGGAGAACAAACAGTTGGAAAATCCTGAGTGAAACAGAGTGAAATAATGAAGATTTTAGTTGAATTTTTATTCATATTTCTATATCTGTCTTCCTTTGTATATGTATTTCCATGTTGTATGTGAACTGTAAGTATTAAGTAATAATTCTTATTTCTAACGTAATAGCACCTAATATCAAATTAGGAACTGGTTCTTATTACAACAAGGATTGCAAAACCAAATATCGCAAAGGCAATTCCCACTGTGGAAAAAAGCTCACTGTCTTGGATGTAGGTTTTTACATCTTTTTCTATTTACATATGCTAATTTTTTTTGCTCATCTAGTAACTACATTAATGCTGAGTAGTTTTGTTCTCAGAGTAGTTAGACTAGAATTTTAATTTGTTTTTATTTTGTACGTGAATTTGAGAAATCTACCCATTTGTGATAATTAATGAAATCATATTTCATGACTTGAGAAATTAAGAGTTGGGGAAGTCTTTTCTTGGGCTGTCTTGTTTTCACATTAATTTTTGGCTTTTCCAGTCTCAAACCATCTTCTAGTTTTGTTGCAGTAGTGAAATAGCTGTATTTAAGCATACGTTTATTCATCAACCCATATACAATTCTCTGCTCTGAATGTGATAGAAAACAACACAAAAGAAGTAAAAGCATTAAAAATGCTTATTAAAATAATTCTTATTGTAATGATTTTCATCTCGTTCACATCAGAAGTTAGAAGAAAACTAGTTTAAGTGTTAATACTGGACATCTACTCTATTTAGGCAATCCATTTCATTTGTTGTATGTAGTTTCTTTCTATATCTACAATAGTTTATAGCTCCTTATACAACATACAGTAATCCTAAGAAGGAAAACACATGAACTCTTTTGATTTAATATGTTTAGACCAAATAACTATCATCTGATTAAAGAACAATGACTGCTTAGAACTATGAAAGAATGTTTGTTACTGTTTTAGGACACGTGCTTTTCAGTAATCACATGATAAGACACTGATATGGAAAAAGCTTCTGTTTTGGACACCCCGAATCAGCTGTTCTAATCTTATTTTGGCATACTGTAGGAAACAGTGATCAGGCAAGCTGTAATGCACTAATCCTGCTTCACCTCATGATTTCTGTGATTGTGGGGACTGTTTATGTTTCTACAGTCTCAGGAGGAGCTTTTTTTAACTGTTATCTACTGCTTGAAGTTTACAGAGCTCCACTTGGGAAAAGAGATTTTAGAACTAGTGCAGAAAAAATGATGAAAGTTTTCAAAGTAAGGAATTTTTTTCCTCCAGTATTATTAATTGTTAATTAGGACACTTAACCAGAATTCTCCTGAAGAACAGGCATGTAAAGAATTTGACTGGAAAGTACCTGGTTTTCCTTTGTGTTGTGGTTTAGCCCTGGTAGGCAGCTAAGTGCCACACAGCCGCTCGCTCATTCTCCCCAGGTGGGATGGGAAGAGAATCAGAAAGGTAAAAGTGCCAGAACTCATGGGTTGAGATAAAGACAGTTTACTAGGTAAAGCAAAAGCAGCGCGCGCGCAAGCAAAGCAAAGCAAGGAATTCTTTCGCTACTTCCCATGGGCAGGCAGGTGTTCAGCCACTTCCAGGAAAGCAGGGCTCATCACGCTTAATGGTTTCTTGGGAAGACAAACGCCATCACTCCCAACGTCCTCCCCCTTCCTCCTTCTTTACCCCAGCTTTTATGGCTGAGCATGACTTCATATGGTGTGGAATATCTCTTTGGTCAGTCTGGGTCACCTGCCCTGGCTATATCTCCTCCCAGCTCCTTGTGCACCCCCAGCCTACTCGCTGGCAGGGCAGCATAAGAAGCAAAAAAGTCCTTGGCTCTATGTAAATACTGCTCTGCAACAACCAAAAACATCACCACTATTTTCATCAAAAATCCAAAACACAGCATTATATGAGCCTCTATGAAGAAAATTAACTCTGTCACAGCCAAAACCATGACACTTTGTTAAATCAGTACTGCTGATTTACAAAAGTGGACTGAATGAAATCAAGGTAGAACTGAGATAAGCTGAGATATGGATTAAGTTAGATATGGAGCTCACAGGAAAATATTGCTGAAAAAAAAAAAAAAAAAACCCTTTCTTAGATGTATTAGAGACTGAGAAGATAATAAAGAGGGAACTATGGGAATTAGATGTAAAATCCCCATTGCTTACAATAGAACAGAATATTATCTGAAGGAATTAGTGACCAGAAGGACATAAAAGCAGTGTTATGGTGTTCAAAATGACAGCTGGGTGTTGTTTAAACAGTATTTCTCACTGACTTCTGCCATTGTCTTCAGAGAATCATAGAATGGTTTGGGTTGGAAAGGACCTTTAAAGATCATCTAGTCCATCCCCCTGCCATGGGCAGGGACACCTTCCACTCAATTAGGTTGCTCCCAGTCCCAGCCCCATCCAACTTGGCCTTGAACACTTCCAAGGAGGGGTCATCCACAACTTCTCTGGGGAACCTGTTCCAGTGTCTCACCACTCTCATAGTGCAGAATGTCTTCCTTATATCTGAACTAAATCTACCCCCTTTTACTTTAAAACCATTACCTCTTGTCCTATCACTAGTGGCCCTAATAAAAAGTCTCTCCCCATCTTTGTTATAAGCCCCCTTTAAGTATTGAAAAGTTGCAATAAGGTCTCCCTAGACCTATCTCTTCTCTAGGCTAAATAACCCCAGCTCTCTCAGCCTTTCTTCATAGCAGAGGTGCTCCAGCCCTCTGATCATTTTTGTGGCCCTCCTCAGGACTTGCTCCAAAGTCCTTTTTATGCTAGGGGCCTCTAGACCTGAACATGGCACTTCAGGTGGGCTCTCACAGAGTAGAGGAAAGAATCACCTCCCTCAACCTGCTGGCCATGTTTCTTTTGATGGAGCCCAGGATATGATCGGCTTTCTGGGCTGCAAGTGTGCACTGTCGGCTCATGTCCAATTTTTCATCCACCAACACCCTCAAGTCCTTTTCCTCAGGGATGCTTTCAATCCATTCATCTCTCTGTCTGTACTGATGTTTGGGATTGCCCAGTCCCAGGTGTAGGACCTTGCACTTGGCCTTGTTGAACTTCATGAGGTTGTCATGGGCCCACCTTTCAAGACTGTCCAGATCCTATGGATGCTATGTGATAGCCACTGACAGAGATATGTAAAACTCATCTGGAAAAGTCCTAAGCATCCTGATCTAATGACAATGTTAGCCTTGCTTCAAGCAGAGAGTTTGACCAAATGACCTCCTGAGACTCTCTCCAACCTAAATTATTCTATGGTTCTATTGCATCATCAATTTTTTTTTATTTAGAAGTGATATGCAAATCAGGGCAAGACAATAACTTAAGCCAAAAACTACAGCATAACACTGCTCCTGATATTTCATAAAATAATACAATAAAATAATGTGAAAGTAAAATAAAAGTGATCATGAAACTGCACATTGAAATTATGGTAAAAAATCCAACACGTTAAAAAGCCTGTAGCATTTTCCAGATTTTTTTTTCACACATGCACAAATCTACCTGCTAGAAACACTTTTTCAACAAGAAGACATTGAGACAAATCATACATCAATAAGATTTACATGTAATATATTTATTGGTATATGTCTCATTTAACTGATCAATATCATTGCCATTTCTCAGCTTGGAAAGTTTATTATTTAACTGAAATTCTCAACCCTGAGACACAACTAAATTGAACTTGGTATAACCCTTAGTATTAGTAAGAATTAGTTGTTAAATATGTGCTTACATATCCAAAGCTACAGTCAATATAGCTTTTGGAATAGTGTTCTTATTCCTCTGAGTACATGTGTAGCAAAAGTAGTTAGAATATAATCCTTATCACTGGAGCTATTCAAAGAGTTTTCCTTTAATATCCAGTAAAACAAAACAAAAAACAGGACAGCATTCTGTGATGCCATGGAAACATTAATGTCCACTGCAAATTATGTTACTCTGAAAGCCATTTAGAATTCCATTTTGAACAATTGTTCTAAAATATCATGTTATTTTCATGGGGAAGCAACACTCCCGGCCATTCTGAAATTTAGTGCTTTATGAAAACAGATACATAACTACTGGCGAGATCACCAGCCAGAAACTAAATCGGAACTCTTTCACATTTTCTTACTTTGAGTAATAGGAAATGACTAAGCTTGGAGTGCTGAAAATCCCCTTATTGTTGGAAACTCCTCTATTGTTTTAGGCTGGAAACTCGTAAGGAAAACAAATTATACAGAAGGGAAATCCACAGGACTGGATCACTAAAAGGGTTCCCCAGCTTGTGCAGGGAAGTACAGGACCTCACATCAGACTGGTGAGATCTGCTCGAAACTTCATAGTCAACTGTTCAGCCACAGGCTGGACCTCTAGGTATGCCCTTTCTGAAACAAATAGGTCTCTGACACAGCCGATGTTCACAGAATCACAGAATCAGCTAGGTTGGAAAAGACCTCTGAGATCGTCGAGTCCAGCCTATGACCTAACACCACCCTGTCAACTAGACTGTGTCATTAAATGCCACATCCAGTCTTTTCTTAAACACCTCCAGGGATGGTGAATCAACCACCTCCCTGGGCAGCCCATTCCAATGCCTAATCACCCTTCCTGTGAAGAACTTCTTCCTAAAGTCCAACCTAAACCTCCCCTGGTGCAGCTTAAGACTGTGTCCTCTTGTCCTATTGCTAGTTGCCTGGGAGAAGAGACCGACCCCATCCTGGCCACAACCTCCTTTCAGGTAGTTGTAGAGAGTGATCAGGTCTCCCCTGAGCCTCCTCTTCTCCAGGCTAAACAACCCCAGCTCCCTTAGCCACTACTCATAAGACTTATGCTCCAGACCCTTCACCAGCCTTGTTGCCCTTCTCTGGACAAGCTCCAGCACCTCAACATCCTTCCTAAATTGAGGGGCCCAGAAATGAACACAGTACTCGAGGTGTGGCCTAACCAGAGCCGAGTACAGGGGAATAATCACCTCCCTAGTCCTGCTGGCCACACTATTCCTGATATGGGCCAGGATGCCATTGGCCTTCTTGGCCACCTGGGCACTCTGCTGGCTCATGTCCAGCCTGCTGACAATCAGTATCCCCAGGTCCCTTTCTGTCTGGCCACTGTCCAGCCACTCTGTCCCCAACCTGTAGCACTGCATGGGGTTGTTGTGGCCAAAGTGCAGGACCTGGCATTTGCTCCTGTTGAACCACCTACCGTTGGATTTGGCCCATCTATCTGTCCTGTTCAGGTCCCTCTGCAGAGCCCTCCTCTCCTCCAGCAGATCGACACTCCCTCCCAACTTGGTGTCATCTGCAAATTTGCTAATAGTAGATTCAATCCCCTCATCCAGATCATCAATAAAGATATTAAACTGAGCCCTGGGGGATACCACAGTGACTGGCTGCCAGCTGGATGCAACACCATTCACCACCACTCTCTGGGTCCGGCCATCCAGCATGTTCTTAACCCAGCGAAGAGCACACCTGTCCAAGCCATGGGCTGCCAACTTTTCCAGGAGTATGCTATGGGAGACTGTGTCAAAGGCTTTGCTGAAGTCCAGGTAGACTACATCGACAGCCTTCCCCTCATCCACCAGGCGGGTCATCTGGTCATAAAAAGAAATCAGATTGGTCAGACAGGACCTGTCCCTCCTAAATCCATGCTGGCTGGTTCTGATCACCCAGTCATCCTGTAGGTGCCATGTGATCACACTCAAGATGATCTGTTCCATAACTTTGCTGGGCACAGAGGCCAGGCTGACAGGCCTGTAGTTCCCTGGATCCTCCCTCCAGCCCTTCTTATGGATTGGCGTCACATTGGTCAACTTCCAGTCATCTGGGACCTCCCTGGTTAGCTGGGACTGATGATAAATGATGGAGAGTGGTTTGGCAAAATCTTTCACCAGCTCCCTCATCACCCTAGGGTGAATCCCATCTGGTCCCATAGACTCGTGAGCATCTAAGTGGCTCAGCAGGTCACTAACTACTTCCTCCTGTATTACAGGGGGACTATTCTGCTCCCGGTCCCTGTCTACTAGCTCAGGAGGCCAGTTGTCCTGAGGTTGAAAACTGAGGTAAAGAAGGTGTTAAGTACCTCAGCCTTTTCCTCATTTTTGGTAATGTTAGGCCATGGAGACCTCCAATAGACCTCAAGGTGTGACGTACTCTCTGACCACCAGGCTGATGGAACATTGGCAGTTATTCCTAATGATAGTTTGCAGGATTTCCCTCTCACCAACCCAGCTAGGACCATGGGCCATTGCCTTGAATGACTCATCTAAAAAGAAAGAAGATTTGCATTCTTAGTGGTTTCTGTGAAAATCCGGATGTTTGAAACCAGTTGGAAAGTCACAGAAATACACACAGTGTCCTTGAGAATTACATCCCTTGAGTGAATCCTGGAGGGAGATGCCTTTTTACAGCTGTTATTTGCTAGATGTTGCACTTAATAGATATTGCACAGCTCAGCTGTCTCTCAGTACACATGCACTTGAAGGGCCTGCACTACAGGAGGGGATGTGGGAAACATCACATCTCCTGAAATTCCCTGATGGCACAGGGGAAAAACATCATTCCTTCCCTTCCAAGGGTTTCTAATGGCTACACAGAGTATTAGGGTGGGGTGAAGGCAAGATGTAACTCCATGAATTAGTGAAGAAGGAGCAGTAAAATCCCTCAAATGTAGAGCCTGCAACATCTATGAGTTAGGCAGGTATGAAGAGGGGAACCAGGGATCTTATATTTTTCTTGTATATCAACCACACCAAGGGAGGTCCAGCAACTACGCAATTTCAAATGCAAAAATTGTTGTTTGATTTTGAACCCAAAATTCATATGAAGCACATCTCTTAAATAACTTCACCAGATTCAAATATTCCCACTGGTTGTACCTGACTAGCACAAAGGTTTTGTTGAAGTTTATAGAAATGACTTTCATTCCTTCTAAATGTCAGCATACAAAAGGAAGATAAATCATTAATACATATTGTTGTCTTTTTATGACAACATTCGCCTTCCTTGGTCTCACACCTCACAGGACTGCAGATTCTGCCCAAGCAGTACAACACAGGTCTTTGCTGTTATAGCTAATATGGCCATCATTCCATCTAGAAATCTTTGTTCAGTAAGTGATTTATAAACACAGCAGATTAAACAGGAAAGAGAACAGCAACATTGACATAATGCTCATGTGATGCAAGGTACAGCACCAGACTTCCATGGAGCTGTCCTGTTTTCATGGTAAACAGCTTTTGAGACTCACATTGCCTTGGGTTGCCTCAGGGAGCCAACTCATCTGCACATGCTCTGACAGTGTCAGATGATTGTTGGAGCTTTTAAATATCACGTCAATGAACTTCAAAATGGCCTGAAGATTCTCGAACATCGTGGGCTAAGCTGAGTTCTTTTCTCCACCTTGGAGATGAGCAGCTGGAGCCTTGCTCAGCTTATTAAGGAAAGCGGATGATGAGGAGGAAGCAACAGACTAGGATGGATAGTCAGAGGGGAAATTGATGTCGGTAGGGAGGAAAGGAACAGAAAAGCCTGAAAACTGTGTTCAGTCTGACCACAGGACAGGAAAACCTGACTTCTGGTCAGGTGTGTTCTGTCCTCCCTCCTGTCGTAGCAGAAATCTTCTTTCCTTGTGCACCAACAGCAGGGGATGTCCTGGGTTTCCAACCCTCTGCTGCAGGCAATGGCACCAACAGGGCCATGGCCATTTGACTTCCCCTTTTGCCTGCTTTTTTCCCAAAACTGCCTCGTATCTTGTTGCTTCAGGCTTTTCTATAACAGCACTCACAGTCCTTGGTCACATACCTTGCAGGACCACATATGCTGCCCAGGAAGTACAACATAGGTCTTTGCTGTTATAGTAATCATCACCATTGTTCCACCCAGAAACCTTTATTCAGTAAATGATTTATAAGCACGGCAGATTAAACAGCAAAAACAGGTGGCTTGCCTTACACACACCTGTCTCTGATTGTGGTGAACATTAAGGAATAACACATATGCGTAATAAATAATTCAGCTTTTCTGACTCCATACTGAAATTGTACCCGAAGAACTCTGACAGCACTTCCCCAGAAGAACCACAGCCATTGCTTCAGAAATAAACCATCTTTATTCTAAATTTAGGGAATTTGTAATTGTAAAGCCTTTTAACTAGAATTTAGAACCTTGATATTTTTTTCTGTGTCCAGTCTAATTTTTCTCCTAAGAGCTGAATTTGCTGTCAGAAGTGCTCTTAGACGTCTTTTATGACTCAGCACTCTGGCCTTGTAAGTCTCTGTCATCACTGACACGGTGACAGAGACAAAACATTAATGTGTTGTACAATTACATTGTTAGGACTAAAGTGAACCCAGAAGAAGCATTTAATCTTTAAGCCAGAGGCTAAATGGGTAGCATGATAGATCTAAAAATGTGCATCTGGACTGTGCAGTGACTTTCAGACTTGATAGCAACCTGAGGTTGTGGAGTGAATAACTGATTGAAACCTCAAAAAAAAAAAAAAGAAGGAAAAAAAGAAAAAAAAAAGAAAAAAAAAAAAGAGAGAAAGACCAGTTGCAGGCATATATTTTAGACAGGAAAAGTGGTATTTGTAAATGACAGTTGACATGGGAGCACCATGACAGATTATATATCTGATTCTCCATGTGGATGTGTTGGTGGAAGACAGGTGTAGCACCAGGGAGGTCAAAACTCCTGAGAAATCAGGTTCAGGCTGAGGCTGTGTCTCTCTGCTGGGTGAAAGCAGAAGGTATCGTATGTTGCTGCTGAAATCACTGACTCATTTGGGTACCATCAAATGCTTGCAATTAATTCAACATGCCTAGTGTCTGGAATAGTGGTGTAGGCGTTCAGACAACATGTTCTTCTTAAAAAATATACAGTGAGACAGAACCTCACACAGCCCTGCTTAACATATCTGGTACTTACGGGCTTCAAGGAGATGGGACTCATTGGGAGTGCTGTAGCTTCCAATGAAGGACACAAATGAAGGCACCCAGAAACCTAGGAAATACCTGAGTCTTTGAGCTTGAAACCAATCCAAGTTCAGGTTGCTTCTCTATCCAGCAATGTCTGTGTGATGTTGCTCTGAAGGAATATGGAACTGTAAAGACAGTCCAGCCAGATCCCATAGGAATACATGCATCATGAGTTTCTCAAAGGTATCATCTGGGTAACCTCAAAGCTATCCCTGTATATGGCTAAGTCCAGGCAGAGCTTTCAAGGCCAAACTCAGGACTGTCCCTACACAGACACAGCAGAAGTGTCCCATGTTCTTTCTTGGGAGCAGAGCAGACCTCACCATGCCCAGCTGCCACCTGTAAGGAGAAAAGTGCTGCTGCTGCTGCTTTCTCAGGGAAGTACAGGTTACATTTATAATCACTCTCATTCTCATTCTCAGTGATCTCTGTACTGAGGCATGTTAGCACTTACAAAAACCAGGAGAGCTGTGGGCTACTGACCCATATTGGCATAAAGCCTCAAATTAATCTTCCTCTCCTGCTCTTTTCCATCCTCAGTGACGACTGAAAATAAGAGAGAGCAGCGATTAGATTATTTTACTAATCTTTATTCTATTTATTAAAGCATGACATTTCATCCCCCATTGAATTGCATAACTATACTACTAAGAAGTGTAATATGATTCATTTTTCTTTCAAAATATGGAATAAAAGGCACATTTATGACACATTTCAGAGGAAATTAGACAATGATATTTTTGTGCTCAGAAATGAGATGTGTTTTTATCTTGCCATGCTTAATATTCATGCTAATTCACAATGCATTTTTTTACTGTTATCAGAGAAGCATATTCTTTAGGTGTAAATTTGATCTACTGTTTGCTAACTCAGGATTGCATGAACATGTCTTTTGGTCCATTTCTCTTTTTTATATTCTTGCCATGCTACTGTGCAGTGCAAGACAATACAAGTATAATGATTTTCCTGATTCTTTTTCCATTCTTCTTTTTCTAAACTCCTAGAAAATCCTAGTTTGATATAGGCAGATAACATGGGATTATTATTCCATTCTCTTCTATCGCAAATGGATCTGAATTTCTTTTTACTCAAAGTACTTCTAGCTTGCTTTATACTCTATTTTATAGTGTTTCATTCTACTAGACTTTTAATCATTCAAAATCTAACAAGAAAGCCATTCCTGTTGCTGAAATAGAGCATCTTGTAGCTTCACACCCCCTTATCATATTAGGCATGGTCAAAACTATCCAAAGCTTTTTCTAGTTCAGTTTAGATATTTATTTATACATTTAAATCACACAAATCACACAGCTCTGTCATGACTTTTTTTTTTTTTTTTTTAAATAATTACCTGCAAATCCTGTGAGCTTTCGTTCAACTACCAACAGCTAGATGAAGTATTTATGTCAGGATTTTAGGGAGCTACATACATAAAAGGTTCTATATGTGCAAGCTTACTTGAAAAAGCAGGGAGATGTATCGCTAAACATGTAGTCTGATAGTTTCCTGCTAGATAAATCTTCCTTCTTCCACAGAAGCAGTATCTAACAGACACCTTAGCCACAACTGAGGAGGTAATTACTCTCTCCATTACTGTTCTCTGGGTTGCTGTTGTGTAGTTTTTGTCTCCCTTACTGCAAATTTTAGCATCATCTCAGAAGAAGGAGTTTGCCCAAGAACATGGACACTACTCTTACAAAAGGAAACACTTCCCATAATAGACATTTTAGTAGCAGTAAATACAATTGGTGGGTTAAACTGGGAGACAATGAAATGCACATCTTGCAGACTTGCTGATGTATGCTGCTTTTAAGTATACTGATGATGTCTCAATAGAATACCAACAAAAAGGTTTGCTTTTTTCCTTTTGCTTTTTTTTTTTTTAATCGGTTTTTCTATGTGTTAACACCTGTCCATGAATCTACTTTGAAATTGAAGAATAGCAGATGTAGGTATCCCAAAAGATGACTATGGATGACACAACAAAATGTTTTTCACCTGCTGAAGAAATTATTGCATTCAACAATTAAATCTGCAATGCATCTCTAGTGCATACCAGTAATACATGCAGTGTGAGATTGCTCTCCAGGCAGGACCTCTCCTCTGGAGATGAGATCACAACTGTCATTTGTAAGAGACAAAAACTTTAGAAGTGGAGAGAGGATTGCAAAAGGCTTCGGTAAAGCGTTTCTCCAATACTCTCTTTTCGGTGCAATTGTTGGACCTCTGTTTTCCAAACACATGACTTGGATCTGAGTTGTAAAAGAAAACTGTCTTCTAATTAAATATCTGTCCTCAGTTTAGGCACCAAGTAACATAAGATATCCATTTTGATATTGGGAAAACTGTGAAAACATGCAAAAACCATCTATCTGAATTTTCCAGTGCTAATTCAGCAGTTCTCTGTATTTAAACCTAGATATATGCACTGACTTTTTCAGTAACCCAGCACTTTAACTGATTTAAGTCCAAAGTATGAGAAACAGGTAATGTTATTGTACCAATTGTCCAAAGTTCACATCAGCAAAATAATAACATATTTTAGTCTACCTATAGATTTTCATAAACAATTCAAAATGTGAATAGTTGGAACAATAATCATATCACAGAATCACAGAATCGTCTAGGTTGGAAGAGACCTCCAAGATCATCTAGTCCAACCTCTGTCCTAACACTAACAAGACCTCCACTAAACCATATCACTAAGGGCTACATCTAAACGTCTTTTAAAGACCTCCAGGGATGGTGACTCAACCACTTCCCTGGGCAGTCCATTCCAATGCCTAACAACCCTTACAGTAAAGAAGTTCTTCCTAATATCCAACCTAAACCTCCCCTGGTGCAACTTTAGCCCATTCCCCCTTGTCCTGTCACCAGGCACGTGGGAGAATAGACCAACCCCCACCTCTCTACAGCCTCCTTTAAGGTACCTATAGAGAGCGATGAGGTCTCCCCTGGGCCTCCTCTTCTCTGGGCGAAACAACCCCAGCTCCCTCAGCCGCTCCTCGTAAGACTTGTT
>VXAL01004670.1:68071-80785 GCA_013399475.1 Chauna torquata
TATGTATATGTATATATATACATGTATATATGTATATATGTATGTATATATATGTATATATATATGTATATCCATATATATCCAATATATGTATATATACATCATGGAGTAGGAACAGTCTGATTGAAAATATAAGTAAAATTCTTACAGATAGTTTTAAAATTCTATTCTCATATATTCTGAATATTAACCACTGTAATTAATGACTGTGTTCTCTCACTCAGGCAAATTTCTTCTTGAATTCCACTCAACAGAGTTCAAGCAAAGCGTTAATGAAATCTGGTTTCTTTGCTCAGATAGAGCTAAGTATCTGGAAAAAGAAAGTGGTTCTGCAGCTGCCTAAGAATAGCAAGCAAAGTACTCCAAACTCTTTCTTAGACCTTTCTCATTGTAAATGGCAGCTGACAAGTAGCATGTTTTCTCAGTGATCAGATCCCTGTCTTTCATTCTAATGCACAGTTCCTTATGACAAATTTCTATTATCGTCCTATTATTATTATTATTATTTATTTTGCAGTATTGCTCAGGTAGGTTATGTTTCTACGTACCGTACACATTTTTTTTTTTAGGTCATTGACTTTTTGTATGGGAAAAATCACTATCGTAAGACTTTGCCAGTAAATCAGGCCAGCTGACTTTGTAAATCCAAATACATGGAAACATGGTCAGCTGATTAAGGCATTGGGCTGTGACTCAGGAGATCTGGATTCTGTTCCTGGCACTTTCTGCATCACCTTAGACAGATTACTTTATTACTTTTACTCTTGCAGTTCCAAACACGACATAGGAAACACAGTAACATTTCTTCTACCCTCCTCCCTCCCTCCCTCCCGCTCCCCACAAAGGGCCACCAGTGCAATTTGCTGGCTGTACAAAGCTGAGAGNTTACAGCCTTAAAGCCAGTCTGATGTATCCTTTTAAATATACAATTAGTGAAGTAAAAAACAAAGCTGTCCTTCAGAAAACCAATTATGTGCCCTCCCTTATTTCCATCAGTACCTCTCTGGCAATGAAAGACTGATGTGTTAGCAGTGGCAGAAATGGAGCTGCTGCTGACTGCTCTCACTGATGAATACCACTGCTGCCAAGCCACCTGTGCTGCCAGCCTTCATGGGGGTGCCACACAAACACCGGCTGAGTACAGCTCCCATGCTCCCAAGGGTGCTCTGGTTTGGAATGGGCTCCTGTGCAACATTTCCTTGCAGAGGCTGTGCGTGCTTCAGCAGCCATTTGTGGATATGCTGCTTTCCAAACTGTCAGCAATGAGAAGCAAAGGAATTACTTTTCTACCTCTGATCTCCCAAGTATTCTTAATGGGCATGTATCCAGACATTTTCATTAATGTAAGTAGCAGCTAACTAAACTGGCTAATAAGTTGTCTCTGTTTTTCACTCATTATCAATCAACTTAACTAATCAACTTGCCAGAGAATGCAAAATACTGTACAAGCCCTTGAGAGGAGAAGCATTTTTAATCATCATGATTGTTCATCTGTTGATAAAAGAAAAAAAAAGTCTTAAAATTAATATAATGATAGCTTGTGATACTGAATCTTTAATAGCATATGGAAGGCACATCCAATACAGAGTGGAAAAGGGTGTAGTAGGATATGCTCTGCATCACAAATGTACTGATGTAAAAATTCAGGGGTTTCAAGACACAGTGATGGACAGTTAAAGATCCTATTTGGTTAGAAAGAAGAGGTGAATAGGAATAAAAATTCAAACTGAAGTGAAAATGTCTATGAATAGGTGACAGGAACGCATGAATTTCACTTAGCTATAAAGAGGAATAACATAGCTAATAATGTCTGGCATCTCTATCATTTTGAGTTTATCAAGCACTTTATAAAACTAAATGAATAAATGCAAACCAGGTCATAATAAGATTAATATTGTAATTCATATTTAACATATGGAACAGCTGACACAGAGAAATTAAAACCAATATTAGCAAAACTAAATGCCTTAGTCATCTGCTTTAAAAAGTTATTTTGATGCTCAAAAGTCTGTCTATCTTTCACTGAGCAGATAAGGTTCCCAGACCCCCGGAAAGTTAATTAAATTTAGGAATCTTAATTCTCAAAAAACATAATTATCCATATGTAGGAAACAAGTATTTGCAAAATTAGGAATGTAAGTCATAATGATTCCACCATATTACGTTACTTGAGCTAAATCTGTCTGAGTCAGTCACCATGAACATCCTTTAGAGTTAAGGAGTTTTCATTAGTACTGTCAATGGAGTCTAAGGTGTGATTCATCACATCCTAAAGTGGTTGTTTTAAACAGCCAGATGAATTACACCTTAAAAATGTCTATTTCTCTGTATTAATTATAAAGAGTGTGGGACAAATATAACATCTGTAGGTGCTGCAGTCACAGTTCTGGAGCTCTGAAAAAATTTGGTGACAAAGGGATGTTTTTATAACTTTCTGTCTTAGATAAAAACAGTAGCAGATAAACCCTATGTACACACAGACCATTTCTATTTTCTAAAACTTATTCTGGTAATAAATTCCTCTTACCTATTTGCCAGTATCAAAAGGAAGTGCTAAAATTTCTACAGAATACACTTGCTTCCATGAATTATGCATATTTATGTGACCATTCATGAAAGTCAATTACTGTTGACGTTCTCCAAATTATACAGCTGAGAATCTGATCTGTAGTTTATTTGGTCAATTTTCTTTTTTAGTCAGGAAAAGAAAAAAAAAAAAAAAAGATGGGGGTGTCATAATCACTGCCTGTGTTCAATGAAGGCATTTTCTCTCATAAGCACTAAAAACTCTGCTGTATATACAAAGGCCATCTAAAAATTAATTTCATAACTCCATTGCAGAACAAGCCTCACTAACCTAGGTTATCTTTTTAATTATGATGAATTATCCTGTCAACTGGGATGAAAGACATTAATAAAAATATAATTTTGGAAGTGCTCACAAAGAAGTTGATCTGTTGTTCCAAATTATTTTCTGCTGGAAATATTTGCTCCTGGCACAGGGATGAACTCTTTCTTTTTACCTATGGTACTTAATGTGCACACAGGACTCTGAAAGGCATAGTTTCTTAGTATAGGTAAAAGGTGTTCCTGTAAAACAAGTAAATTCCAAGTGTATTTGAAAAAAAAAAAAAAAAGAAGTTTTTTCTTAGTTTTATGAAGAAAAAATTAAAATCAAGGTACGAATGAGTTTGTCCAATGTTGCAAGGGAGGTTTCTGATGAAGCAGAGGGTCCCAAATCTCATTCCAACATTATAATCAGGGCATCATCCTGTTACTGTTTTATCTCAAGAATCACAGGAATATTCCACGTTTATCTGATCAGAAGATTAGATCTGATCAGAAGATAACTCTTTTTTCAGTGAGCCAACACTAAAAATACAATATGAGAACAACTTTCTTTTATTAAAGAAGTGTGATGCTCAAAGAATAAGGATGGAACTTGGGATCTTTCTGTACAGAAGTGAAACTTTCCATGGAATTAACCATCCATAAACTGCATCTTCATGATCTTTTGCAAGTAGACTCATTTCATCCTGTTCATACTTTGCAGCATTCAGCTGCAAGACAGCTTTGATCTAAGGGTAGCATAGCTAAATTATAATGAAATGATGGCAGGCTTTCATTTTGTGTTCGCTCTGTCATAAGATGGTTAAATAACATCAAAATTGAAGCTAGACTTTATCTGGATAGTTCCACGGCATACGTTGTTCAGATATGTACATTAAAAAAATACACAACAGACATGATCATAATTGTGTATCAAGAAACAGCCAATGAGAAATTCATGGTCTGCTGAAACTGGAGTTGATTTCAAGTCCCCTTCTATCTGTCTAGGCTTGAATCTTTGGGTTATGGAAATATTCTAACCATTTCTCTCTAAGGTTTGCTTTCTGCTAGCTTCATTGCTTTTTAAATATGAGCTGTACTACAAAGAGGAGGAGGACAGGAGAGATTTACTACATAGTCCACTACTCATAGAAGTCTTATGGGACAGTTGTTTTTTGGCAAATCAGGACAGAGAGATACTGAAACAGGGTCTCTTGTACATTTCACCTGTTATACAAGTAGGAAAGGAAAGCAGCAATCTGTCTTGGCTGTGCTGTATGGACACTGATGCTGAGTTGAGGTCTGTGGAGGAAGTATATGTTCCTGCTATCATGCTAAGGCTTGCAGGACTGAGGAACCACACAACTCGGGTTTGTCAAGGCTTCAAGATTTCTGCACATATCCAGTATGAACAACACAGACATTTAGAAATCTGGGCTGAGAAATGTAAGATCTCAAGATATGTAGCTTGTGGTCCTCACACACATGTGATATATCCAGATCACATTTGACAGCCTGTTTTTTTTTTAATATATAAAAAAGATGTATTATGATCAAATATTACAAAGGAATACAAAAGAATTATCATCTGGAAGGTCAATTGTTCTAATAAGCAGTAAATCAGCGCAGTGGCAGACAGCAGGTTGGGATATGTGCATACATATATGTGTGCCTGTTTATGACACAGAATGTGCTTTATGTGTTGACATATACACTGTGGCCAGTAGCAGAGCAGACTGGCAGAATCCGGGGCTGTTCCCTGTCCTTAGTGTTGGTGTTTGTGTATGTTTGGTAGCCTGACACTGAAAGAATGACCTTGCCATGTTTCTGCTGCTGCTAACACTGTTTTTCCTGGCAAAGAAATATATTAGCTATTGATTTTTGTATTGCTGATTCTGGAAGCTGAACAAAGGTGGCAAAAGATGGAAGAACAGGAAGATATTTGTTCGTGATAAATCTGAAAGTGAGTTTAATAATTGACACCTTTTGAGTGTGAGCTTAATATGAATAAGAGAAGGGTCAGAGTAAGAGATTTGCAACTCTCAGATGAGTGGTATGGTTCTGATGTATTATTTACAGAGTGACTCTGAACAATTTTATTCTTTCTTATCTCTTATGCAAGCAAGAGTAGCTAAAGTAGCCATGAGCTGGTAAACAATTGAACATATTCCTTATTGAAAAAAAAATGTTATAATTTGTGACTTTTTCAATACTTCAAAACCAGCGAATGAGAAATAAAGTAAAATAAAGTGACAACAAAAGCTCCTGTACTAGCACCTGTTACAGGTCTATTGTGGTTTAACCGCAGCAGGCAGCTGAGCACCACAAAGCTGCTCACACTCTCCCAGGTTGGATGGGGGAGAGAATCAGAAGGTAAAAGTGTAAGAACTCATGGGCTGAGATAATGACAGTTTACTAGGTAAAGCAAGAGCCATATGCATAGGCAAAGCAAAACAAGGAATTCATTCACTACTTCCCACGGGCTGGGAGGTGTTTAGCCACTTCCAGGAGAGCAGAGCTCATCACGCGTAACGGTTTCTTGGGAAGACAAACGCAATCTCTCCAAACATCCCCCCTGCCTCCTTCTTTACCCCAGCTTTTATTGCTGAGCACGATGCCATATGGTATGGCGCCTTTGGCCAGTTTGAGTCAGCTGTCTTGGCCATGTCCCCTCCCATCTCCTTGCGCACCCTCAGCCTTCTCGCTGGCAGGACAGCACGAGAAGCTGAGAAGTCTTTGGCTCTGTGTGAGCACTGCTCTGCAGCAACTAAAAACATCGGTGTATTATCACCACTATTTTCTTCAAAAATCCAAAACACAGCATTGTGTGAGCCTGTATGAAGAAAATTAACTCTGTCCCAGCCAAAACCATGACATGGTCTCAGTCTTGGTTAACTAACTCAGATTTTATAGTCGATTCCCTAGTGAATTCAGAAGAATGAATTCCTATTTTAGATGGCAGCGTGTAACTTTAGAAACCCTTAGGACTTTTATCTGTTTTGATCACAGATTAAATCCCCCATCAAGCTACTCCAAGGAGCTGGTCAAAAGGTCGTCTAAATGAATGCAAGGGTATGGGTGCATTTGAAAAAGCTTTGGTTCATTCCCTAAAAGGTAGAAGAGTTGGAATTATTTGTAAACAAATTTCAGTCAATAAAATATCTTTATATTCTTCTTGTGAAGCAGTACAGGAATTTCTGGTGCTCAAATAAAAGGTGTAGAGAAAAGTCTACAGCCTTATGAGTAGTGTTTTCTCTTGGAACTTATTCTCTTGGAAATAAATGATCCTGACTTCCCTATTACTGGAGGAAAAGTCTAATAAATGACTGTGAAAAGGGAAAGGAAGCTTCTTCTCTTGGTTGTTCTTGAAACATAATAGTCCTGTTATAAAGTCATCTGTTGGATTGAGTCCAGTAGTGAGTTTCTCAGATGGTGACTTTTGAAATGAATATCACTAGGATTCAGACACAGAATCTTTAGGTGCTTTGGGAAGACTATTTATGTAGGTATTGATGTACTCTAAATTCTGAAATTGCTTTGAATATCTGAGGGTTTTTTTTTTTGGGGGGGGGGGGTGTCTCTGTGTTTAGATATAAAAATTGGACAAGAAGTGGTAATAATAATAGGAATTACCATGGTTTCAGATTATGTAAAATACACAATACAGCAGAAAATTCCAATTATTCTAACTAGCCTTTCTCTTATTGTTATTGAAACATCTGCAGACACTAGAAGAATCTCTTTAGCATCAGCCTCCCACTCCTTCCTTTTGGTCTTCACTGAAATGTGTTGCAGTAATGACCCTGCAAAAAGGAAAACAACGATATGGGTTTATGCTACCAAACTCTATACATTCAACTGCAGTGACTTGAATAATAACTTAGGCTCCCATAAAGTTAATGAAGACAGACATGTATCAGCAGAGGACTGTTCAGCTTCTGTGATATCTGAATTGCCTTTCTCTCTTGGTCTAGGACAGTGGTAAAGATTAATTGGTATTAGTGGCAAGTTTGGTATCTATGAAGATCTTGCCCAGCACCAATAACAGTCAGCTATAATGCTTCAGAAAACGCCTCCAGGCTTCAAAACACATGCCATCTCTTCTAGAGAAAGAACCTTGCAAGACTTAACTGCAAGCCTATTTAAATGTATCAGAATCTAGATTTTAGTTCATAATGAGTATCTGAAGTTTGATTCCTGTCTAAAACTTACCTTACAGTTTTTTAAAAAGTATGGATAAAACTGGAATTATAAATTCTTTGGTACATACTGTGGTAAAAGAAATGGAGAGAAACTCAACCCTTTTTAAAATGTGGATGGGTGAACCAACCAATGTAAGTCTTTCTGCAGTGTTTAATGGCTACCACATTGGATTTTGTTACAGTGATAAATAAAATATTTTATACTACAAATAGAGGAAATAAACTATAAATCTATGTTTGAGTTTGAAATTAGCTGTAAATGCTTGAGAGAAAATCCTAGGACTGACATTGAAAATGTTTGCATGCGCAGCTGTGGTAAGAAATTCAACCTTATGTAAGGATTTACAAAAACACATGATAGAAACAAATACAAAAGTGTTTAGAAGCTTCTGGATAAAATAATTATAGATTTTTGACCTGGGTTTAACTCTAGCTACTGGATCTTAAAATATGTAGCAGAAATAAATAGAATCAATAACAAGAAACAAATTAAAGGTATAGACAAAAAAATTACATTCAGAGAAATAAAATTTGGGGATTGTTTAAATTTCAGCAAGGAAAACTAATGGATGAGAAACTTATAGGAAAAAATGAATGAACTATAGACAGTAAAGCAGATGTTTCACCATAATTTTTTCCATAATACAAGAAGGGGGAATAATCAATAAAAAAACTGAAGTAGCATATTGCACACTGCTCAGCAGAAGCAATTCTGAACATAACATCCAATTAGCCTGTAAATCTAATCATTGCAAGATGTCTTTGATATCAAAAATCTTAGGAAAATTTGTAAAGATAAAACAGAACTCTCACATTTAACATAGATATATGTAAAATTAGAACAAATCTATGCAAGGTAATATAAATCACTAACTTTTAGGATGTAAATCTACATCTGATAAGTTATGAATATATGTTTATGGACAGACCCCCATGGTTGTCACTTTCATAGGGTTTATTATACCTTGTTCTAAGCAACCTGAGGCCAGTCAACTTCTAAAGAATAGAAAATTAGATGGGCTGCTGGCTAGGCAGATGTTGGAAATCTTCGCATCCTTTTTATATTTTGCTTTGTAATTCTGACCTCATGAATAGAGAGCTGCATTGGTTTGATGTTCTAAGAAATGATAACTGATATAGCAGTTCTTCCAATTTATAGGGCAGATATATTCAAGTAGCATATGCTACTAGAGTCAGAGCCAGCAGAGACATCTAATCACTGTGAGAAAGCTCATTCTAACTTTGCTGCCAACAATTTAGGTTAGATAACAGACGTGCATTGACTTGATAGCAGGTGGATAAAAGGGTATAAACTGTATTTTGTGCCTTCTGTCTGTATTACTTATAGATTAGCTGATTCTAGGAATTCAAGAGATTGTGTCATATAAATTTAGTTTCTGTGAGAGTTAAGTACTTGTGAAAGATGGCAGATTGGTAGCTTTTGATTTGAAATTCTGCAATTAACTATAAGACTGATAGATGTGTGAAGATAGTCACATGTCTGTCAAAGATTTGTAATGTGTAGGATGCAGGGGTAACCAAAGAGCACAGAAGATTTTTTTCCTTCCAAAATGATTTGTAGCTGTAGAGTTGTTTATTATTATTACTATTATTATTATCATTTTATTTTTATTTTTATTTTTTATTTTTTATTTTTTCAGTTCCCAAACATTACTGCTCATGAGACAAAGCCAGAAGAGCTATATGTGGTTTTATGCCTTTACTATCTGGGGAGTTCATGTGCCAGCAACTGCTCAGGGCTGCGATAAGAGCAATTGCACTGAGCAGAGGAAAAATGAGGAGATACAGTTGCTGCCAGGTCTTTCTGTTAATAGCTGTGTTTCTGTTTTGAGATGTGCTTTGAAATAAAACTTATTGTCACACCTCTGGAAAGCCCTGTTTTTTATAAACAAGACCTGCCTTTCAGGTTATTCCACTGTAATGTAGGCAATAACAAAGGCAACTTCCCAGACTAACCTTATCAAAATGTTCCAGCCTTAATTTAGAAGTAAGACCTAAAAATGAAAATATAGTTCATTCCATTAGTTCCCTGTCCTCCTTGTTGACATTTTGAGGTGAAGAGAACCTATCAGCATTACTGTCAGTTTCTGTTCATATTTGACCTCTCAGAACTGGACAGAGTCCAAGAAATCTTCCAGAAAAAGTTATCACAGGACAAGATCTTAAATCACTGCACAATCCAGAGAAAACCTGAAGCAACAACTTTATTAAAGTATTGCTTATGTATTTATAATTTGTTATTAAGTTTGAAAAAGGTAAAATCAGATGGTTTACAGAAATGCTCTGAAGAAGACAAGGTCAAATCACAGCATGGTTGAGGTTGGAAGGGACCTCTGGAAATCATCCAGTCCAACCTCCCTGCTCAAGCAGGGTCCCGTAAAGCACATTACCCAGGATTGTGTCCACACAGCTTTTGAATATCTCCAGGGAGGGAGACTCCACAACCTCTCTGGGCAACCTGTTCCAGTGCTCAGTCACCCTCACAGTAAAAAAGCTTTTCCTCATGTTCAGATGGAACCTCCTGTGTTGCATCTTGTGCCTGTTGCCTCTCATCCCATTGCTATGCACCACTGAGAAGAGTTTGGCCCCATCCTCTTGACATCATACCTTTAGATACTCATACACATTGATCAGATTCACTGTGAGCCTTCTCTTCCACAGGTTGAACAGGCCCAGCTCCCTCAGCCTTTCCTCATATCAGAGATTCTCTAGTCCCTTAATCATTTTAGTAGCCCTTCACTGGACTCTCTCCAGGAGCTTCAAATCTCTCTTGTACTGGGGAGCTCAGAACTGGACACAGCACTCCAGGTGAGGCCTCACCAGGGCTGAGTAGAAGCGAAGATCACCTCCATTGACCTGTTGGCAATGCTCTTCCATTGGCCTTCTTGGCCACCAGGGCACAGTGCTGGCTCATGGTCAACTTGTTGACCATTTCAGAAATAGCTTTCTGAAAATTATATGGAGTTTTTCAAAGAGCTTTAGGGACCCAGGTTTTTTTTCTGGATGGAGAATAGCTTAGAAAGGTCACACAAAGGGAGTGAGTGTAGGAATTAGAGAAGTCAATTCAGAAGGTCTAAAGCTTACAGTTTCAGCTGTGTCATGTTTCAGATGGCCTCAGTGCTAGGGGGGAACAAGAACAAAAGAGAGTCTTTAATAACTGTGTGCTGGACCATGACTAACTAACTCTCTGATACCCACCTGACAGTCAGGTGCCTGAAATAATTTGTTTTTCTTTTGCCATTTAGTTTTCATAGTCCCATATCCCTGTTTGTGCTCCCCTCACTACTGATGAGCCTATACACACTTGAAGAATGTGGAAAGCAAAGCAATATGTTATGGTAACAAATGTATTATGGTACTAATGATTTTTAATATAACAGGCCAAAGAATTAAAAGCCGTTCACATCTTCTAGGACTTCACACAATTCCTGTTATAACTAAAGAGCAACTACCACTTCATTTCCTTCATAGACTGGCATGAACAATGTGCTCAACCTGGCAGAACTTTACAAAAATGAGATAAGCCTTCATACTGCAGTTTCTCAGCTGAAGGGGTAACTTACAGACTAAAGACAACTAACCAGAATTTAGCACTCCCTGGGGAAAGCAAAGAATAAATTCCAAGCATTTTTTTTCTGTTTTGAATACCAAGTTAGAATGACAGATGTAAAGAAGAAATATTCTTTTGCTAAGAAATGTACAGGAGAAAATATTAATTAAATCACAACTTTATGTTATCATTTACCACATTACTAAATTCCATTCCAAAGGAATTGCCTTTATTTAATATGCCACATGAAGATACCACAGCTACTTTGAGTCAGGATAGTTACCATCATGTGAGGTAAAACTATTATTATTTCATTTGTTATTATTATCCTAACTCATGTGTTGAATGATTTCTAGAATGTAGCACTTTGAAACAAACAGGATGATAGGATATTTTTGAACTGATATTTAAGTCATAACTGAAAGTCTATATTCAGAATTAAAAGTAATGAGAATAATTAAAATCAAACTAATTGGTGAAGAAGAAATAGCTATCAGCTCAATGTCTAATATATATATATATATATTCTGAGAATATAAAGCTTGGGAAAAGAAAGAGCTTAAGGAAGCCCAAACGCTTTACATTTTTGCCTTTAAGCAATGAAATGTTTAAATGCTACAACGTTATTTTTGGCAGTTTCTAACTACAAAGACTTAGATTTTTAGTTGCCATTTGTACATACAACAAAAGTCACAGAAGGGAAGCTTACAAGAAGTAGTCAAATTTGCTGAGATAACTTCTATATATTTCCTCTTTATATTTTTATTTAATTTGATTTTTATTAACAAAAACCTTATTTTCTATCAAAATCTAAAGATCAACTTGTCATAACTAAAGTACTCTCTAAAAAGTATTCTACGAGAGGAAACCATTGCAGTCAACATACCTGAATGTATAGATGATGTTCGTAAAATGGCACTGGTGAATTAGCTGGGTACCTCTGTTAGACAATAGAGAAATCCCAGTAGGTTTTACGTGGAACAGGTTCCCATGATTTATCTTGTCTTTAACTTAGACTGGGATTTATTTATTTATTTATTTTCCCCAGGAAAGGTAAAACATCCTTGTTCAACCAGATCCAGAACCATGTAACTGGACTGCTTTCAGCGGCATTACACACAGAATGGATTGACTCAGTGTATTCTGAAATGGATGCCACACTGTCAGCTTTCAAACATTACTGTTACTAATAAATAGGGGAATACTTGCTCTATTTATTAAACTTTCTAAAACCCTAACAGCATTTTTAGAAAAAGAAAGATTTATCTACCAATAAAACCCCCAAAGATTACATTTACCAAATCCCCATTCTTTATTGTAATGAAATTTGTCTTTCAGCTTTTAAAATGCATTTATAGAGCCAGAAATGTATTCTGGTCCACTGTCTTTGAGATGAATAACCACATTATTGCTTTCCTGTCAAATCTAAGTAGAGTTGTTAATAATACACAGACAGCTACTAAAAATTCAAAACAGGAGAGGTTTCCTTTGGAGAAAATTGCAATTTTAACCTCTGATTTCCCTTCTGAATCAATTACTTGCTTTCATATACACCTTGCAATGCCTGATCCCCAATCAGGGGTGAAACTGATTTAAAGAATTCAAAGGTTTCTGAACAAACCAATGGAAAGACACTGTCAGTATTTTGAAATTCTACAGTCTGTAATCTACAGAATACTTGTCCTCTGGACACTAACCAGTAAGTATAGCAGAACATTAATTATATAGATATACGTTATTTAAAGGTATCTTTTAATCTTGTACTTCAAATGTTGTCTTCCCATAGATGCACATTTCCAGTTAGAAAAGTCATCTTCTAAACTCAGATTCTTTTCTGATACCAAAATTTTGTATATTTTTACTTTGCTGTCTTTTAGTAAATGAACAAAAAGATGTTCCACACTTAAGATAAATACAAGGGAGAGCTACCTAACCTGAAATATAGCAATTATAGGTTTGTTTGTTTGTTTGTTTGTTTCCTAGTATGAATTGTGTGCTGACACAGTCAACACACCTCACTGGAATTTCTGACAGCTCAAACTTCTTTAGTTAGAAAATGACTTTTCCAATACTATTCTTAATAAACTATGTAAAAAAAAAAAAAAAAAAAAA
>VXAL01004670.1:80865-90889 GCA_013399475.1 Chauna torquata
CACAAAAACATCAAATTGGGACTTTCAGTTCAGTTCAGTGTGACTTTTTTTCACTTACTTCCAGAATCCCTTTGATCCTTGTGGAGTGACAGATCTGGTGACCTGCATCTCTATCCTATTCTCTAAAGTATCGCAACTGGGTGATTTTTTTTTCTACCATGTACCATAGACTTGGGATTTCCAGAATGCACTATGGAAATTTTCCATGTGTATATATACGTAATGGTACGTTGGCAGCCCAGGCTGTAGAGCAGAGATAACAAATAATGTCTTTCATATGCCACCCATATATCACAAAGTCTTTTTATGAAGACTTTTGTTGGCCATCCTCATCAAACCAGGCTGATCATTAACCAAGAAAACGCTGGCCACAAACTCTTCTGACCAAACTTATTTCTATTTTTTAGGTGTTGGAAGATCTGGCCATTTGAGGAGAAAATCAGCTGAGCTACCAGGTGATCAAAATCAAGCTATATAATTCAGCTCATTCAGTCATCATTTCCCTCAATGATCAACTATGCCTCCTCATAGCAGTAAAAATATACTCTTAGGGTCCGCTGCAAGGCTATTGCAGTTCCAGACTCAAGCTAAATCTCTCGCTGAGTTTTGCTGTGGAGAACTCAGTGAAGTATGCATAAGCATATCTTTAGAAATCTCACCAGAGAAGAAATGAGATGCAAGCTCACAACAGAAGTACTGTTAATACCACTCAGTGGAATAGATAAAGATTGCACTAGACAAGTACAAAGTGTTTCAGCTTGCTTAAAAATAATATAATAACAATAACAACAACAACAACAACAACAACAATAATAATAATAATAAATAAAATACTTGTTTATTTACCAAGCCTGAATTAAAAATATTTGACTTGCATTTTCCTGACAGGAAGACTGACAGATCTGTGTGAATCTAAATTTTCCAGCGGCAACAAGAACATTGGTAGTAGGCTACCTGTTCATCCTTATTCAACAACCTAGTAGTCACATACACACACTCACTCAATTGAACATCACATGCCAAATCAACCAAATGTATATCTCACATTTGAGGTGTTTAATCTCTTAGTTTTAAAAAAAAATGTCCCAAGAGTTTCCACTCATTATTAAAAATTGCACTAGTATGGTCCTCATGAGTCTGTTATCCTCACCTCTACATTTGCCAGCTCTGGAAAACCTAATCACACTGCACTGCCAACTCTCCTTTCAAGAAAGTAAACATAATTATGCAATCTGTTCATGCAGTGCAAATAATTTGGCATTCTGAAGCCTACCAGTGTGATGGGAAATAATCCATACTTTGTGAGGATGCGAACACCTTCAGTGAATTCAAATTCTATGCACTTCTAATGTCACCATACGAGTCAACAGTGGCAACATGCAAATATTTTTTTAAATCATGTAACTGGCTTTCAGGGTGGATTATTATTTTTGACAGCTCTTTCCTTTCAGATATTACACTTGTTAAAGCACAGTGTTCATCTGCATGACATGCTGCTTTTCAAACAAAAGCATCTGCCTTCTGTGGTATCATGTTTCCAAGAAAACTGCTGCTTGCAAAGTCTACATCACTCTCCTCNTTTTTTATTATTTCATTTCATATATATGTAATAAGGTGACATCTACATGACCTGCTACATTCTACAAATTCCAGATAAACACAGAGGCAACTTCTTTGGTTAATCAAAGATGTTTTATGAAAAGTCTCATGATCTGATTGATAGTTACAAGTGGACAGACAGTTACAAATACAGTAAAAGAGAGTGCAGCTGCTTTGTCAGAAGGCTCTAGAGAAAGAATCAAAACCTCTTCACAGATGTCCAAATGTTGGAGTATCTTTTTAGTTAGTAATGTAAAGAAATAGTTTGTTGCACTTGTATACTTGCCAATCTATGTCTGCAAATATATTTGTATATTCTGTGTGTACTTCTTAAAGCATGTAAGAAGAAATACATTCTAACCTGCGAATAATAAGGTGGGAAGGAGTGTTAAAAATGTCAAGGGACATAGAAAAATTGTGGTATAAGAGAATCTTAACCTCCTACAAAATTAATTTGAACAAATGTAATTTTCTGTAGCCACTCTGTCATGATGACTCATCATTCTCCCATAATTAATTTACACTAATAAAATCAAGATAAGACTAGGTTTATCAGGAACGGAAGTATATTTCTTTCTCAAAAGAAGAGCAGTTGTAGAGAATCTTATGAACATAAGCAAAATGTGTCATGACCTCAGAAAAAAATATTGCTTGAAAGTATAAAATGGGAGTAAATGCAGAAGAAGATTAGGCATTTTGCTTTAGAGCATAAAAAGATTGTAGTTAATTGTAAAACAGCAAAAATCCAGCAACACAAATAACATACTCTAAGTACAGTGGAAAAAAAAATGAGAATAACCTTGAACCAATCTTGCAATAGCACTGCCAAAGGTCTATCAACACCTTCTTATTAGAGTTGTAGCAATAGCTCTCCAGAGATTTAAGCCCCTCTAAATCTGCGAGCTCACTGAAATCACCAATAAGATCCACACTGATGAGGGAGCTTGAAACTGTACCACTGGGCAGCTAATTCACCAGACATTTTCAAAGTGCTCAAGGCAAAAAAGCTAACTGAGCTGGTGAAAACAGATGCTATACAAAAGATTGCTACATTGAAGCATCCTAAAATCAAAATGTGATTTCTTTTGGCATAAGACCACAGAGAGGTCCACTGAGTAACAGATGAGAACTGTAGAAGAAAAGGTGAATATAAGGTTTGGCTAAGCCCAGGTAGGCCTTTAGCTTTCTTTCTTTTGTTCTTGATATAAATATACTATTTAGGAAGGACACGGGAGAAAACACCAGAAACTAAATTCCTCCTTAATCCTCAGACAAAGCTAAGGTGTATCCAATGCTGATTGCAGCCCCAGAAATCACTTCATGTTTAAGAAAAAAATGTTGGAAAACACAAACAATAAATAACGTTTCTTTTTTGTTGTTGTTTTTTTGTTTCTGTTTTATAATTTGGTTAATATTACTGTACCAAAATGTTGATGTTTGACAAAATGTTTATATCTGGGGCAAAACTATTTACTGCTAAAATATTTTTAAATGCCTTCTCTAATCAATGGAGATAAATAAGTAACACTAGGGCTCAGTTCATATCTTCTTACCAGAAACATCTAAAACAGCTCAGGCAAACCCTACATGTTACTGTTTCTTCCCATTAGCTGTAAAGAGATTTTGATAGTGACCAACTTAGATGTAAATACCTACATGATAGATGTCTAAAGGTAGGCAAAGCATCATCTCATCTGTCATAACAGACAATAAAAATTCCTTTTCCCCTTTATCAGAACAACAACTGTAAAGTCAGAATTTATATCTGCTCTTGCAAAGATGGTGCAGCAACAAAATGTCTTTTTCTGACTTTTGCTATATGCATGCGGGATAAAATAAGAGGAATTAATAATTTCAGCAAGTTTGGATTTTAAATGGAACACTTTTATGCACAGTACCACTGCTGCTAATGCTTCTTAAAACTTTTGCTTTCACTGTATTTTGGCCCACCAAGATCAACATTGTTTTATTTGAGCAATAATTTTAACCCTCCACCGTGTCTTTATCAACAGGGAAGCTATCTTCTGTCTGGCCTTTCTGACCAAAATTTGCCTTCAAAATTTGCCTTCTGTATGATGAATGCTACTCTCCTTTTCTTAGAAAAAGTGAAATCAAACCACTAAACAACTGTATGGAAAGATCCTTAGGCTAATTCAGACCCGGGTACGTTTATGAACATTTCTCTCCAACTATCTATCCTTCCTATGGTTGAAATTTTGAGTCACTTCAGTGAGAAATCTGGGCATAAATAAAAAACTTATTGGTGAATAAAAAAGATATTTTATATCAGTATGTGGTAGGGATGTAAAAGGATAATGCAGGTTTTAGAATTCCTTTGGTGCAGGAATTCTAGGAAAAGCTAGGTATTTTAGTCATGCTTCCTAAAGAAACGAGGCTTGTGTGATCATACTGTCCATATGTCTGTCTATTGTTGCCATCCCTGGAGTTTGTTTTCCAAATATATGTATATATACGTATATATACGTGTGTACATATATATATATGTACATATAACCAAATCTGACTGAGGTATAATCTCAAAGATTACAAATTCCCATTTATTTTATGAAAATGAGTTCTTGGTTATAGAAAAGGCCCTCATTAACATTTCCTTGTAGGGAAAGCCATTGCAATCCAGTCCTATATTCACTTCAGGAGGAAGCAACCAGCTGGCCAGTCAACACTCATGTATGTTTAGACAGTCAGCACATGTGTAGCTGTAAATCTGTCACAGCATATGCTGCCATTTGCCCAGCCAAACACACGGGAGATACTGGAGGAGTGGAGGTAGCAAGGAGTATTGGGAAAGTATATGGGTATCTGTGAGCATTGTGGAGAAGGTCAAGGGATGGTGAAAACAAGTCTTCATTATTTTTGTTGCTGATAAAATTGCTTGTTTTGTGTATACGCGTTTTCACCTTTGAGGCTTTTTGCATTTTCAGGAATGCCACAGGTCTTATGTACTTTGCTCACATTTCAAATCCCTTGCTTTGCCATTATTCTTGATGGAACTATGTCTACTAAGGTTTGTGAACAGGAGTTTGGAAGCTTAGTTGTGACAGAAAGGAGGAAGTATGCATTTGCATTATCATGAAAACATTATAGAGAAGCATGTTTAGAATCCAGCTGACACCACACTTCCTCATAGAGGGCAGTGTTCTTGAATAGTCTAAATGCTTAAAATGCGTGAAGTAGATACATAAAATGTTTGAAAAGGGTTTATATTTTATCGCCAGGCACATGGCAAAGTCACTTCAGACAGAGAACATGGTTTAAAAAAGAATAGTTTTGAAGACCAATGTCTTTCATCTCTTTTAATAAGCTGTTTTAGACCAAACTTATATTCACAGGGTGAAGGGGAAGAGTTTCTTCACTATGAAGAAATGAACCACAATCCTGGATATTCAAAAGGAAGGCAAGCTTGTCAGGCTGTCTTAGAAGAAGCACCAGAGTGTGTGCGCAGCCAGTTACCCTTTGTGTAAGCTGCTTAACTACCTTCTCTGCAGTGCTGTACATTTGAGATTAATGGTAGGCACAGGAAACTTAAAAAGGAGATTTACCAATGAACTGAAATGCTGAATGAATTATCGTATAAACAAAATGATACTTGCTAAAGCTCCAAATTCCTGAAAGGTCCATACTAATGTCAGAAAGAAAAAGAATCAAAACAAGCAGCCAAGAAAATAATTGCATTCTTTCATAAGCAATTTCTAAATCAACAGAACATTTAACTTTTGTATATGTTAAGTTATAAATGAAAACCGTTTTTTTAATTGAAAAGACTGAGAAAAAAAAAAAAANTCCAAATATCTGGGCCTGAAAATTTCAGTAATCCAGCTGAAATAATTCAAAGCTACACCTTGCAAAGAGCATAACATGGCTAGCAACCTGTGTCCTTTTAGGTAAGTGAGTCCAAATTCAACTACTTCTGCTTCTACCTTTCTCCACAATCACCTGAAAAGCCTGAAGCCAGATATGTGAAAATGAAATTAACTCCCATTTACTTTGGAAGAGTTAGGTATTTAAGTATCTTTTTTAGGTATGATGTACTCTTCCACCAGTGCATTTAATTATCTTCCAGGCAATGCTAAACATCTGGGTTCCCTTCTTCTTCACAAGTCCTGTTCCTTCACTGATCTTGCCTAGAAGTACTTATCATGCCAGCGTGCTCTCCTTACACCAACGGCTACACACTGAAGGGAGAGGAAAAGCCTTTTATTACTTCATATTCAGCATATTCAGCCAGAAAAAAAGGGGATCAAGCTCAAATCCGTCCTTTGAACAGATTTTAACACACAAGTCCTATTCTTTAGGCCATTCTGATATTTGGCTCTATCATTCCAATGAAAGTCATTCCATCTTACATAAAGAAAATGAAAAGTTTAAGAATTTCCTGATATTCGATGTTTAGAGAGTTCAATGAGGAGGTGAGGTCATGTGTTTCTAGGCAGTAGAAAGAACTGAACATAGTCTTTTTTCATCCTGGGTGTTACAACCCATTGGAGAAGACGAAAAGGACTATTGGAGGGGAAAGGGCAGATGAGGTATGACAAAGTAACTCGGGAAAGAAAAGAAACTCCTGAGCTAGCACTTGCAAAATCTGCAACATCCACACAGAACACAACATTGCTATCTGGTGAGCGTAGGTGGAGATACCAAGGCTGAGCAGATCCTGCATACACCAGCACTGCAAAGTGCACAGCGATGTTATCTTACCAGTGGTATAGCACGTATGTTTTATTGTTCCTTGCTACTGTTGCTCTAACGCATAGTATAAGGTATGCTAAGGCTGACATTGTATTCTTTAATCACTAGCTGCTCATTCTATTTTTAATACAAAATTACTTGTGGCACAATATTTAATGTACTAATCAATGCAATTTAATCAAAGTTAATCAGTCAGCTTAGGGATTTGCGCTGATGCAGCTCTACCAGTTCTGGTCCCAGAGCACCCCTGTCAGCGGCAGGACTGCGTTTCAGCCCTCAACACAGCAATGGCTCAGGCTCCTGAACCAGAGAAGCTTCACGGCGAGAGGACCCACCTCTTGGTTTGACCTCTTATGCCCACAAGTTTTTTTTCTGGAGAGCCAGGTCCCTAATAAGTAGGCCAGTCAGGCTGCTGATGATTGTTCTTGTTAAATGATCTCTAAAGCCTCATGCTCTGTGTAGGCATTTTGTTGGAAGATGTGGTGCATAACATGTCCCAAAATCGTCTCTATCCTTTGTGTCTTTTAGCTCTCTGCTTTGAATGAGTGACTTGTGTTTCTTCTAGAACTTGCAAAGACAGTACAGGTGAAGAGATTTTTCAGTTTTACATTTCTTGGTCATGTTTGCATTTTTGGACTTTCAGCCATGGTACAAACATGAAAGTAGTTTCAAATCTAACAACTGAAGAGTGTGGTATGGTACAAAAAGAATTGTGGTTTTGGAGAAAACAATGTGTGGAGAAAACAATAAAACATATGTGATATAGTATCCAGAAAACAAGAAAAGCTCATTTTCTTATGATACATTTTTTTATACTTCAGGATTTTGTGTTGAATGAAGATTGTTCTACAGCACTGACAAACACAAACAGTTTAAATGTATCAGGCACTAGAGTACATTTACCTAATTAAGACCATTGGTGCTGGCCCTCTGCCCTGCTGGGGAACAGGGAAGTTCATAAGACTATTTGCTAGCTTAAAGCTTGTCTTAATAGTTGTGTAAGTGTGGCTTGTTAGGGAATGAAACATAAACATCTCTATATGTAAAATTACTTATTTATTCATTTACTTTAGTATTTTCCAAAGTAGCATAGGTTTCCCCAGAGATCTCAGAAAATAGCCATGACTTTGTGAAATAGTGGGTGAAACCTTATTAATTTTTGGTTATACTTCCCAAGTAAAATTACATTGTTTCCCGCACAAGAAAAACTACAGGTGAAACAGCACTGAAGGTTTCATGTTGATATGAATCTTTTGGAAGATAAAAGATAATGAGTAAGCCACCCTGAAGGGATCTTCTGCATTGCTGAAAAACATATGTAAAATGATGTTACCCTACCAACTGCATAACAAATATTTCCTAATGTTGTTTGTCTCTAGAGTGTGAAGATTATCAAGAGGAATAAACAGAATTATCCTTCACTAATTCTACAATTTTTCTAAATACAATATTATATGCAAGTTGAATCACAGAGGCATGTTTCTAAAATATCAATAAAGGAAAAAGTGAAAAAAAAAAAGTAATTGCTCTTTGGTAGTACTCTGGATTAGGATGTTTTTCACTAGTTTTGTCCCTGAGTGCTAAGGCTAACCTTGGTCTCTGCATACTGTGGGGACAGATCACCTTATGTAGATTGGTGGCAAAACAGATGGAGAGAACAGGGATGTAGGTCACATGGTTAGGTTTTATATTTATGTTTATTAAATCAGAGGATTTTACTAACTAAATACATGATCACTACCTCACTGAAACTGAGTCATTTCCTCTGAATCTATGCTTGAACACATTTTTATGATATAACAGAGTTTCAACTATAGAAGTAGTTGTGTAGTCTTGAAATTCAAATGAGGATTTGTGACATTATTAAATTCAGTGAAATTAGAATGATCACAGAAACAATTTTAGCCACCAGGAAGACATCACAAATTTCCACCGCAAGTAAATCTTTTTAGAAATTTACTGACAAAGCATTTGAGTAATTTTGTTTGTTTTCTTGTTTGCTTTTTATTAAACAAGCTTATTGGCACCCCTGAAACTGATCATAATGATCAATTGTACTGATTGATTTTAACACCCCACACACAAAATAGGAGAGAAAATATATTTTTCCTAGTTTTTACGGTGTAGTTTTCATTATGAATATATCTGATTTTATTACAGCATTTGTTTATACCAGTTAAAGTAAGAAATGCTATAAGATAATGAATGTTTGTCAAAACAAAACAAAAAAATTGAGCAAACAATTGATATTTTTTTTGAGTTTTGGCTTGCAAAAACTGTGATGCATCAACATTTTGGGATAAGAACATTTTTAACTTTTCAGTTGGGATATCAGTTTCCAACACCATGATACTGCTGAATTACCAGAAGTGAGGAACAGGACACACACCTCACAGGCTTCAGTGATCTCTGCAGGAACAGCACAGAANATTGAGCAAACAATTGATTTTTTTTTGAGTTTTGGCTTGCAAAAACTGTGATGCATCAACATTTTGGGATAAGAACATTTTTAACTTTTCAGTTGGGATATCAGTTTCCAACACCATGATACTGCTGAATTACCAGAAGTGAGGAACAGGACACACACCTCACAGGCTTCAGCGATCTCTGCAGGAACAGCACAGAACACACCCAGTTGTAATAAATACAAATGATTTTTGCTGGAGGCACGTGCAGAAGGCACCCCCAGACTGCCCTCACCTCCTGATGGCTATGTCAGAGGAAAGACCTCAGCTCTGGCGTCAAAGAGTGGCTGCTCACACAGCAGCTTCTCATCACTTTTCTTCCTTTGCACATGTACCTCATTATGCCGATATTTGTGAAATTGTTGTCTCAGCTGAGGCAAGACACTGATTGTCCCCAGTCACCACCTTAGTGCAAAGCCCTTGTGCTCACACCTTGATGCAACTTTAAAGGTGCATCAGCAGCAAGCCCCTTCTTTTCATGGGCTTTGGTCTTTTATCTAAATCTGATATTTAGTTCTGAGGCCTTTTTCTGATTTGAGGTCTAAATATTTTGTATCATTAATGAAAGTTAAATCAACATTGCTGAAGTAAGTTAGACTAATATATATATATATATGTTTTCCCTTTTCTGTTAAAATCCATGATTTCTTTCTTCTGTCAGAAATAAAAATCAGTGGTCTATCTACAACCATCTTCTTACGTTCGCTTAAATAACTACAGAAAAATATGCTGAAAAATCCCAATATGTAAATAAATAAGAAACTTGTTAGATAGTAGTCGCACTGTAGCTCAGATACTGAAAATAGTCCAGCACACTATTCTCAAAGCTTTCATGCAATACGGGTACACTAAGTAAACTTTTCAGTGGGAGTTTACAGCATCTAGTGTCTGTTTTTATCTTTGATGTCTCCCAGGTATACAATAGCACAGCTGCAATTTTCTCAGGTATGGGGGGAACCCTCTGGCTCTTCCTTCCAAGGTTCAAGTCAGTAAATATTTTAAATTGGCAGTTATTAGTTTCTTAAATCTTGCTAGTCATGTGCTTCTTCACTATGGGACTTCAGAATAAATGTCAGGAATAATTAGTCGACATTTGTGAAAATCCCCAAAGAAAGAAATGTTATTCTATAAACCTCTCAGCAGGAATTTTAGAAATATTTCATTGTATTGCCCTTTTATTGCCAACAACTGAGACTCTGACACCTTGAAGAAAGGTCCCTCTTTTCTCTCCTCTCCTCTCCTCTCCACCCACA